>CM062295.1:417325842-417393342 GCA_031216915.1 Pictodentalium vernedei
AAGCCTTGTAAAATTCCATCAGTTTATCAAATGCGGTTTCAGGGGTGAAAATCCGTTCGATTTTGCTACAAGAATCCAAATGGATTCTCGCAAATTTTGCTACGAGAATCCATTCACGATACCTTAAAAGATATTTGTTCCCAAACCAAGGGTTTTTTTTTGTTGAGGTGGTTGTTGGTGTAAGGGGGGGGGGGTGGGGGGGGGGGGGGGGGGGCATTTGACTTTTCTTCTTTTTGTTTTGATCCCAACTGTACGTGATAAACCATCATTACACCATTGACAAACCACCACATGTGCTATTAAAACATATATGTCAACAGTGTTATTATTTTAAACTTCATTCAAGGCAGATATACTATTTAGTAAATACTTTTGGTGAAATGTTACTGGATAAGGTTACCCCCCCCCCCCTCCCCTCCCCCCCCCCCCCCCCCCCCCCCCCCCCCCCCAGAAGAACTGTCAGTTTTACTTCCATCAAAGAGAAATGCACCTTGTACTCAAGCGCAATTCAGACCAGATGTCACTTTTTACATTTTTACACAGGCATATGCTCTGGCCGGCCATTTGATGAAAATAATTCCAAGAAAAAAAATAAACCCCCTCTCCTGCATGTTTAAATATATAGAAGGGGGAGGGGAGGTTTTTTCTCAGCAAATGGGTTGGAGCAGGTGCTTGTGCTTATAATTTCGTCCCGCGCCTGTCAAGAAGGTGTTGGGTTGTTTTGCCCCAATACTCGTTTGCCCTCCCCCCCCATCCCCCGTGAGTCATTTCACCCCAATTCCCGTTCGTCTATGGTCATTTTGCCCTAATCGCGGGGCGAAACGACTCGGGGCGAAGGGATATTGGGTTGACGGCACAGGAGCGTCAAGAATTATGCACAGAACTCAGAGTCGTTTGACAAAATTTCAGTCCAAGCATACCGATATGCAAATGAGTGAAGTGACCCAACGTTTCAAACTGATAAAACGTTACTCATTTTATCACTGTAGCGATTCATTTTCGCACAAAACCTTGTTCGTGAAGCTGTATCAGATGTCTGGGTGATAGCATCATTATATTAAATAAATATATCCAGCAAAACGCAAAGAAATAAGCAAGGCGTATCACCAAACAATGGCTTAGGTTGTATTAACATTTGGGAAAACCCACGTGCTTTGAGTAGTCTCCCTTGATGTGCTGCCTTGTTTCTGTTTCTGTTTTAACATAATTAAACAGCTGATTTCTCCTTGTTGTTCACCCCCGTTCCTGGAAACGTTTTGCTTTCAAAATGACAACATATCAAAATATTTCTTAATTCTCCCAGTATACTTTCCAGTATGTATTATTCTTTGGGTTTTTTAAACAAATTTCTTACCACTACCGGGTAAACTGTTTGGCATTTGCGGACATCCGACGTCATCGCCGTGTATGTATAGCTTGCCTAACTTAGTGTCAACTTAAGTTTGCGCTGAATTCTGTGGCTGGGGGCAGGTTCAAAGTCTCGAAAATATCAAACCAACCCATGTACCTTTCCCACTATTTTATATTACACACCCCTGGGCTTATTCACTGGCCAGAAACCCTCATATCCGTTCATTTTCGGTCTTTGAAACAAAACGTTTTTTTAATTTTTTAGTCCTCCATTTTTGTGCTACGTACGACGTTCATAGCAATAAAAAGGCCCAACGTTGGCCATTTTCGCCAATGCGGTGGTGCCTGAGAATCAATTGACATTTTTTTGGCCTAACGGCTTTATTGTTTAACCTTATCAGTCCACGCGAATTCATTCAAGATGGGTACGCGAATCCACTTGGATTCACGCAGGACTGACTTGCGAGAATCTTTACGTGAATGGATTCGCGGATTCGCGTCGGATTTTCACCCCTGGGTTTCCTTTCATGAACTATAACCTGCCACTTCCTCTTCATTTATACTGTCCGATACATTTATTTCTACATGTAATTTTGAAAGCTTGAAAATCAAAATCAGTTTTAAATTCACAGTTGAAGACAGATGGAAATTTAGGGTTACAATGACCTAAATGAGTGACTTTTACTTGATAAAATTTTGAGGGTCGGCATAATTTTTTAGGGTCAGTTGGGTTATCCTAAACACAGTTTGTTAGCTCACCTGACTGAAAGTCAGGGTGAGCTATTCTGATCACTTTTCGTCCGGCGTCCGTGTCGTGAAGGTGGTGTTTGGGCCTTTCTCTCCCTAACCACTGGCCGCATATTAATGAAATTTCATGTGAGTAGGGGTTATATAAGGGCATTTTGATTTTTTTGTCAAATTAGGTTTTGGCTCGTATTGAGCAGAGGGATGGGGCAAAAATGCCCCAATTCTTAAAAAATCTTCTTCTCAAGAACCAGCAATAGCAGAGACTTGATATTTTGTATACAGCTTCCTTTTGAGGTGTAGACTCAAGTTTGTTCAAGAGAAGTTTGTCAGGCATTATTTGCCTTCGTTAAGGGAGGGGCAAAAAGTTTGGCCACGCCTAAAATTTCTGTTTTCAGAACCGTCAGGTCAATTTGAACCAAACTTGATATGAGATGATAATGGGTCATAAGTAGTTGATTGATTTAAAAAAATTTTTTCTCATTGCCCCTTGGGAACCTCGGGAGCTAAAAATAGGAAAAACCTTAAAACTGCCATATCTCCAAAACTACACGGCACAGAGAATTCTTATTTTGTATAAAGCTTACTTTTATCCAGTAGAATAGAATGGATAAAAAAAATCCCTATCGGTTTGATCACAAGGTACTTTTTTCAGGACTTTGAAAAAGTGCTAAGTCAGCACTTTTTAACACTGTAGGCAATGGGAAAAAGATTAAAAAATCTTCTTCTCCAGATCCAGCAGGCAGAATCTTTTGATATTTGGTATGCAACATTGTAGGGTTGATCTGATTCAAGTTTGTTCAAATCGGCCCCCTGGGTTCATATTTGAGCTTAGTATAGGAGCCCGATTTTGAACTTAGTGCATTTCAGGCAAATTTCTTAAAAAATCTTCTCCAGATCTAGCAGGCAGAATCTTTTGATATTTGGTATGCAACATTGTGGGGTGGATCTGATTCAAATTTGTTCAAATCGGCCCCCTGGGTTTATATTTGGGCTCAGTATAGAAGCTTGAATTCAAATTTAGTGCATTTCAGGCAAATTTCTTAAAAAATCTTCTTCTCCAGATCCAACAGGCAGAATCTTTTGATATTTGGTATGCAACATTGAGGGGTGGATCTGATTCAAGTTTGTTCAAATCAGCCCCCTGGATTCATATTTGGGCTCACTATAGAAGCCCGAATTCAAACTTAGTGCATTTCAGGCAAATTTCTTAAAAAATCTTCTCCAGATCCAGCAGGCAGAATCTTTTGATATTTGGTATGCAACATTGAGGGGTGAATCTGATTCAAGTTTGTTCAAATCGGCCCCCTGGATTCATATTTGGGCTCACTATAGAAGCTCGAATTCGAACTTAGTGCATTTCAGGCAAATTTCTTTAAAAATCTTCTTCTCCAGATCCAGCAAGCAGAATCTTTTGATATTTGGTTTGCAACATTGTGGGGTGGATCTGATTCAAGTTTGTTCAAATCGGCCCCCTGGATTCATATTTGCGCTCACTATAGAAGCCTGAATTCGAACATAGTGCATTTCAGGCAAATGTCTTAAAAAATCTTCTTCTCTAGACCCAGCAGGCAGAATCTTTTGATATTTGGTATGCAACATTGTGGGGTGGATCTGATTCAAGTTTGTTCAAATCGGCCCCCTGGGTTTATATTTGGGCTCAGGATAGAAGCGCAAATTTCTTTAAAAATCTTCTTCTCCAGATCCAGCAGGTAGAATCTTTTGATATTTGGTTTGCAACATTGTGGGGTGGATCTGATTCAAGTTTGTTCAAATCGGCCCCCTGGATTCATATTTGGGCTCACTATAGAAGCCTGAATTCGAACTTAGTGCATTTCAGGCAAATTTCTTTAAAAATCTTCTTCTCCAGATCCAGCAGGCAGAATCTTTTGATATTTGGTTTGCAACATTGTGGGGTGGATCTGATTCAAGTTTGTTCAAATCGGCCCCCTGGATTCATATTTGGGCTCACTATAGAAGCCTGAATTCGAACTTAGTGCATTTCAGGCAAATGTCTTAAAAAATCTTCTTCTCCAGACCCAGCAGGCAGAATCTTTTGATATTTGGTATGCAACATTGTGGGGTGGATCTGATTCAAGTTTGTTCAAATCGGCCCCCTGGGTTTATATTTGGGCTCGGTATAGAAGCTCGAATTCGAACTTAGTGCATTTCAGGCAAATTTCTTTAAAAATCTTCTTCTCCAGATCCAGCAGGCAGAATCTTTTGATATTTGGTTTGCGACATTGTGGGGTGGATCTGATTCAAGTTTGTTCAAATCGGCTCCCTAGATTCATATTTTGGCTCACTATAGAAGCTCGAATTCGAACTTAGTGCATTTCAGGCAAATTTCTTTGAAAATCTTCTCCTCAAGATCCAGCAGGCAGAATCTTTTGATATTGGGTATGCACCATGCTTAGGGGGGTGAGATTCAAGTTTGTTCAAGCCAAGTCTCTAGGTCCATATTTGGACTCACTGTAGGAGCTTGAATTGTAACTTAGTTCAAAATGAGGAATTTTCTTTAAAAATCTTCTTCTTCAGATCCAGCAGTCGGAATGTTTTGATATTTGGTGTGCAGCATCCTTAGGGGGGTGAGGTTCAAGTTTGTTAAAGCCAAGTCCCTGTGGGAGCCCGAATTATAACTTAGTCCAATATGAGGAATATTCTTTAAAAATCTTCTTTTTTTTTTAGATCCACTGGTCAGAATCTTTGGATATTTGGTATAAGCTTTTCTTAGGAGGAGCAGATGCAACTTGTTGAAATCAATTCTCTGGGTTGATATTTAGGCTACCATGTCAGGTGAGCGCCCTCAGGCCCCTTGGGAACTCTTGTTTGTTTTTGGCCTGACACTTTACAACATTAAAGGCATAGCTATTTTATAATTATTTATTCAACTGATACAATCAACAGAAGATGCCTTGTTAGTTGTTAGTGGAAGATGTAATTATAGGACGATCTGATAGGTATATACATACAGATAGTTTCTCTATACTCATGGACAACCGAAACCGCAACCGCAACTGAGGTTTTTTAGCTCATCTTGACAAAGACAAGCTGAGCTAATCTCATCGCTCTCCGTCCGTTGTCCGCCGTCTGGCTTCTGTCAACACCATGTTTTGGTCTTCTCCTCCAAAGCCACTGGGCCAATTCAAGTGAAAGTTTGTGTGAGTGATGGTCCCAAAGGGGCATTTCATTTTTGTTCAAGTCAACATGCCCAGCCCCATAGGGAGGGATTGGGGGAAAAGCTCCAAAATATTTTTAAAATTTTCTTCTCATGAACCAGTGTGTGCAATGACTTGATATTTGCTATGAAGCTTCCTTTTGAGGTGTAGAATCAAGTTTGTTCAAACGAAGTTCATGAAGCAATATTTGGCTTTGTAATGGGAGGGGTAAGATTTTTGGCCCCGCCCAAAGTTTCTATTTTCTGAACCGATGGTCCGGTTTGAACCAAATTTGGTATGTGGTATTATTGGGTCATAAGTACTTGACCCATGCAAAAAAAAAAAAATTCCCACACCCTCATGGGAACCCTGGGAGCTAAAAATAGAAATATTTTCAAACGCCCATATTTCCCAAACCACACTGAACAGAGAGCTTTTATTTGGTATGAGTATCCTTAGGTCCAGTAGAGTTGAATGGTTGAAAAAAAATTGCCTTCGGTTATGTTAGGGTGTTCTGTAATGGGCATCGAAAAAATGCTGAGTCAGCATATTTGCAAAAATTTAAAAAAATCTTTTTTCCAGAACCAATCATCAGAATCTTTTGATATTTGGTATACAGCATTCATAGGGGGGTCAGATACAAGTTTGTTAAAATAAAGCCCATTGGTTCATATTTGGGCTCAATACAGGAGCCCAACTTTTTTACATAGGGTAATATGGGGAATATTCTTTAAAAATCTTCTTCTTCAGAACCACCAGTCAGAATGTTTTAATGTTTGATATACATCATTGTTATGAGGGTCAGATTCAAGATTGTTCAAACCAAGTCCCTTGGTTAATATTTGGGCTTCCTTCAGAAGCCCAAATTTTAACTTTGTTCAATATGGGGGATAATTTTAAAAAATCTCCTTCAGTTCCACCAGTCAGAATGCTTTCATATTTGGTATGCAACATCTCTGGGGGGGGGGGGGGGGGGGGGGAGGGGGAGGGGGAGAATCAAGTTTGTTCAAATCAGATCCCTAGGCATATATTTCGGCTCACTATGGTAGCCCAAATTTTTACTTAGTGCAATATGAGGAAATTTCTTTGAAAATCTTCTTCTTCAGATCCACCAGTTGGAATGCTTTCATATTTGGTATACAACATCTCTAGGGTGGGGGGAGGGGGGGGGGGGCAGATTCCAGTTTGTTCAATTCGAGTGCCTGGGTTAATATTTGGGCTCCATATGGGAACCTGAAATTTAACTTAGTACAATATGAGGGAATTTCTTAAAAACTCTTCTTGAGATCCCCTAGTCAGAATGCTTTCATATTTGGTATACAACATCTCTGGGAGGGGGGGGGGGGGGGGGGGGGGGGGGGTCAGATTCATGTTTCTTCAAATCGGGTCCATAGGTTAATATTTGGGCTCGCTATGGTAGCCCAAATTTTAACTTAGTGCAATATGAAGAAATTTCTTTAAAATTTCTCTTCTTCAGATCCAACAGTCAGAATGCATTCATATTTGGTACACAACATCTCTAGGGAAGTCAGATTCAACAGTGTTCAAATCGAGAGCCTGGGTTAATATTGGCCATTTTGCTGAAGAATTAAAAATTTTGTATTCAGTACCCTCTAGAGGTGTGTAAAGAAGATTAATCCACATAGGTTGTATCAAGGGGCTTCATAGGGGAGCTCTACATTATGATCAGCTGAAGAAAAGGCATGATGCCCAGATTATTTTTGTCCCTCCTGAGGGTCTGGATGATTGACAGTGTAGCCTATGGATATGGATTGCTTAATGTAGACTCATTCTTGGACTCTGTTTATATTGTGTTCTGTTCAAGATGAGCACTTCAGGCCCCGTGGGGCCTCTTGTTTATTTAAAAACTGAAACCGCAACCATAGTGTAGATCCCACAACCTCCCAGCTCTATCCAGAACCACCAGTCAGAATATTTTGATATTTGAAATAGAACATCCTTCAAGTTTGTTCAAGTCAAGTCCCTAGGTTGATACTTGGACCAGCAAGTTTTCAATTATTGAAAAGCTGAGCATTATTTCTGTGGTAGCATCCCAATACTCGAAAAGAATCATCTGGTGTGGACAGCAAAGTTATAAATAATTGAAAACTTCATTTCTCTGCTGTGTTAACTAGTCGTAGATTGTAATTAAATTCATCTTTAAACAACTTTGGTCAGGTGAGCACCTCAGGCCCCGTGGGGCCTAAAGAACAAAATAAAATTTTTTTTAGCTCACCTGAGCAAAGCTCAAGGGGAGCTTTACTAATCACTTTCTATTCATCGTCGTCCATCCATCCGACGTCCGGCATTAACTTTACATTATCGACTTCTTCTCACAAACTGCTCAACCAAATCTGGTGTGCATGTTCCCTATCATAGTAGGGCCACGCCCAAAAAGTGAGCCTAAATCTTAAAAAATCTTCTTCTCATGAACCAGCAGTAGCAGAGACTTGATATTAGGTGTGCAGCTTCCTTTTAAGGTGTAGACTCAGCTTTGTTCAAGAGAAGTTCTAGGGGCTATATTTGCCATTGTTATGGGAGAGGCAAGAATTTTGGCCCCACCCAATATTTCTATTTTCCAAACTGAGAGGCTGATTTTAACCAAATTTGACATGAGGTTTTATTGGGACATAAGTAGTTAAGTTTGGCCAAAAATTTTTTTCCTGTCGCCCAATGGGAACTGCAGGAGTTAAAAATAGAAAAAAATTAAAATGCCCATATCTCCAAAACTACACGGCACTGAGAATTCTTATTTGGTGTGAGGCTTCCTTAGGACCAACAGAATGGAACGGTAAAAAAAAATTGCTATCGGTTTTATCATGGAGTACTTTTATGGGACTTTGAAAAAGTGCTGGGTCAGAATTTTTTAACACTGTGGGTAATGGGAAAAACATTTAAGACTACTTTTCTTCCAAACCACTGCTTTAAAAGCTTTCAAATTTCACATATAACATCTTTGGAAGATTATTTCACATGTTTATTGAAAGCCCTGGGTCCATATTTGGTCTCTCTATGGGAGCCCAAATGTTGAAATTTGTGCAGTATGAGGAATATTCTTTTAAAATCTTCTTCTTCAGATCTACCAATAAGAATCTTTTGATATTTGGATTGGGGGGGGGGGGGGGAGATTCAAGTTTGTTCAAGCCAAGTCCCTGGGTTTATATTTAGGCTAAAAATTTGGGGTTCCGGTCCGGACTCAGAAATTTGGGACCCAAATCCGGAAATGAGTTTTTTGTTTTTTTAGCTCAACTTTAGCGAAGCCAAATTTTAGCTTTTGTCATGGCCCGTCGTCCGTCTGGTCGTCTGGCCGTCTGTCCGTCTGTCCGTACGTCAACAATTGGATACGGCTTGGGCTAGAGGCCGAATTTATGAACCGATCTATACAAAACTTCTTGGGTACCCTTGTTATGACCGTGGGACGAGAACGAGTGTTTTTGGGTGCGGTCCAAAATTCAAGATGGCTGCCAGCCGCCATTTTGTACCGACGATGCAGAAATCTGTTTTTTGTACAGAACTTCCATATGAAAGCTCTGATTTGAATAATTTTTTGTACGAATGTTTAGTACCATGGGATACATCACATATAATACGGGGTTTTTTCTCGCGCGTAAATTGTGCAAATTAGACTAATTTTGATGTTTTTTGGTGTTACTTTCAGCACTGTAAGTGCAAATGCCAATACGGCTAGAGGCCGTATTTATGAACCGATCTTTACGAAACTTCTTGGGTACCTTTGTTATCACCGTAGGACGAGAACGAGTGTTTTTGGGTCCGGTCCGAAATTCAAGATGGCCGATGGCAGCCATTTTGTACAAAATTAGGTGCAATCAGATTTTTGCACAGAACTTCCATATGAAAGCGCTGATTTGAATAATTTTGTGTGTGAATGTTTAGTACCATGGGATACATCACATATAACACGGGTTTTTTTCTCGTGCAGAAATTATGCAAATTAGATGAACTTTGATTTTTTCAGTGCGACTTACACACATTAAGTACACATGTCAATACGGCTCAGACTAGAGTCTGTATTTATGAACTGTTCTTCACGAAATGTCTTGGGTACCTTTGTTATCACCTTGGGATGAGAACGAGCGTTTCTGGGTGCGGTCTAAAATTCAAGATGGCTGCCACTGGCCATTTTGTACTGAAATTAAGTCTAATCAGTTTTTTGTACACAACTTCTATACAGCTCAGACTAGAGACCATATTTATGAACCAATCTTTACGAAACTTCTTGGGTACCTTTGTTATCACCGTGGGATGAGAGCGAGTGTTTTTGGGTGCGGTCTGAAATTCAAGATGGCCACCAGCAGCCATTTTGTACCAAAATTAGTGCAATCAATCAGTCTTTTGTACAGAACTTCTGTATGAAAGTTCTGATTTGAATAAATTTTTGTATGAATGTTTAGTAACTTGGAATACATCACATATTGTAAGGGGTTTTTTTTCATGCAGAAATTATGCAAATTAGATGAACTTTGATTTATTCAGTGCTCCTTACACAATGTAAGCACACATGTCAATAGGCTCAGGGCAGAGGCTGTATTTATAAAACCGATCTTCACAAAACTTCTTGGGTACCTTTGTTATCACCTTGGGACGAGAATGAGTGTTTCTGGGTACGGTCCAAAATTCAAGATGGCTGCCAGTGGCCTCTTTTTAAAACCAAAATGAGGTCCAATCAGTTTTTTGTCACAAGTTCTATACAGCTTGTATTTATGAACTGATCTTCACAAAACTTCTTGGGTACCTTTGTTTTCACCTTGGGACAGGAACGAGTGTGTTTTGGGGTGCCTTTGTTATCACTGTGCTATGAGAACAAATATTTTGGGGTTCAGTCAGACCCACTCTGGGACTAAGATTTCTTTTCTAGTTTAGCATCTGACTGTCACCCACCTTTACAATACTTTACCTATACATTTGTTACAGGCAACGGTCAGTATTTATGTACAGACCGTTACAATACTTTATATGTACCTTTGTTATCAGGTCATAACTTAGATGTTTGTCGTTGCTGTGTCACATACTATACATGTACATGTCTTTGTCTTGACAAGTTGAGCTACAGTGTCATTGACACTTTCATTTTATGCGTTTCGGTCAATTTTAAGACAAAATTTTTTTTTTTTTTTCACACTGAAAATTTTGGGTCCGGGTGGGACTTAGAAAATTTTGGTCCAAAATCCAGAAATGAGGGTTTTTTTGTTTTTATGCATTTTGGTCAATTTTAAGACAAAATTTTTTTTTTTTTTGCACTGAAAATTTGGGGTCCGGGAGGGAATTTTGGACCAAAATCAGGAAATTAGTTTTTTAGATTTTTATGCGTTTTGGTCAACTTTAAGGAGAAGAAGAAAAAATTTTAGTCTGAAAATATTTTGTTTGAGACTTCGAAAATTTCCAAACAAAAATAAAAAAAATCTGTTTTTTATGCGTTTATCTCAATTTTGGGACGTAAAAGTGCAGGAACTGAAAATAGAAGGGAAATCCTGTGTATAGTGTGGGCACAATCACTTCATCTAGTTGGTATATGCTTTTCTTAGGAGGGGCGTATGCAGCTTATTCAAGTCCCTGGTTCGATATTTTGACTACCATGTCAGATGAGCGCCCTCAGGCCCCCCGAGGCCTCTTGTTTTGAAAGTCATCCAGTCAGTTTGGTATGATTTTGCATGTGTTGATATACAGTATTTCTATTGAACTTATGCTCATTTTTTCATTCATTTCAGGGATGTAGCTGGATGTGAAGAAGCAAAAATTGAGATCATGGAATTTGTCAATTTTCTTAAAAATCCACAACAGTATATTGAGTTAGGAGCCAAAATTCCCAAGGGTGCACTGTTAACAGGATCTCCTGGTACTGGGAAAACTTTGCTAGCAAAAGCAACAGCAGGAGAAGCTAATGTGCCTTTTATAACTGTCTCAGGTTCAGAGTTTCTTGAGATGTTTGTCGGTGTAGGACCCTCAAGAGTAAGTTATCAGTATTTCACCTTTTAACTCTTAACCAGCTGGGTATTTTCAGAATATTTTTCATCAAATCTACTCATGGCTGCTATAAAGCAACCATGACTAGATTTGATGAAAAATTCATTTTAAATTTAACTCCAGATATTACTGGTCAAAAAGTCCATTCAGTTTACAGAGGAATAATGTAGTTAAATATGCCCAAATTAAACTTATTTCAGTTACAAGAGTTTTTGTGTTCTTGGCAGGAATATCCGTCTGCAGCATGCAAGGAGTTAATGTATACAGACCAAAAAAAAAACAACTGTTCCAACAATGCTTAAACATTTACAGAAACAGCTAAGAAAAGATTTAGGATGTCATGTAGTTTTGTGCAAGATTTTCCTTTTAACTGGTAGAGTTCTAAGTTATTTTTAGCCATCAAATCTTATACACATGTCTTTGCCTTGTTACAATTTATGGGAGAGTGCCTATGAGGCACTCTCCCATAAATTGTAACAGGGCACACCCTGACAGACTAAATAATATCACCTCAAAGATAATACAAAGCACATCCACTGAATATGAGCCTCCAAGTTGTGGTACCTGCACTTCAGAATAAATCCTAAATATGGGCTTCCAGCACTCTACCAGATAATAACCCTTTATCAGTTACAGACAACACTTGCAAACACATTTCTTGAATAACTATTTTTTGCCTTTAAAAACATACCTTTTGACCCTTCATTAGAATCAGCCAATCAATAGACAAACTCATTCCATTGAGGGATCATATATGTCTTATTTTGGAGTAAAAAAAGAGAATTCAACTTGCAGTTTCGATGTGGTCATTACAATAAGTAAAGGGTTAAGGGTAGCTTTAGAAGTTGATTAGATTACTTTTTTCATCCTTAAATAAAACATGAAAAAAGTAATTTTTTCAGACCAATGTAATAAAATCCTTTACCCATTATGAATCAGACAAATTCAACTCTTGCTCCACTAGGGGTCTTTGTTTCACTAGAGTGCCAGATTGATTCTGGAAGTCAACAATTGTTAGATAGACAGACAGACAGACAGACAGACAGACAGACAGACAGACAGACAGACAGACAGACAGACAGATACGCACTAGCACAGAGTGAATGAATTAATTCACTTTCTTGACTAAACCTGTTTACGAGACTTGCTTTTGTTTTATAGGCCCGATATTGATTGGGTCAAAAAAGATCAGTGATCGATACCTTCCGGCCCGAGACTGGCCGTCAATCAGAGCGTGTCACCCTCAGACAGGCGACGTCGCATGTGGTTTCAAAAGAACCACACACGGCGTTGCATGTCGGAAGTAAAGCGCGCTGGTATACTGCATTCAACATCGACCATTAAAAAATAAAAATAAAAATAGAAGAAAAAATACAAAAAACAATAATAATAAAACTAAAATAAATTAAGCACCCAAATAAATAATTAAGAAATAAATAAATAAATAAAGTTCCGCTCAGTTCCCAAGAAGCAGGCACAAAACAGCCATCGGAAGCCGGGCAAGCAGAGGTCCCCGTGCAAATCACATCACCAAAGCATTCTTTGCCCCGATAACGCAGTCTACACCGAAACTCGTGACGCACCACACCCCCAATGGATATGCCCATCTCGGACATTCAGTCATCGCAGAACCCCCCTAAAAAAATATTAAAAAAAAATAAAATAAAAAAATAAAAAAATAAAATAAAATAAAAAAAAAAAAAATAAAAAAATAAAAAAATAAATAAAAAAAATAAAAAAAATAATAAATAAAATAAATAAATAAATAAATAAGTGCCAAAATTTGGCTCAAGCATATAAATGTTTATCTGATGCTGCTGAATATCTTAGTCCATCGATTTCTGTTGTAAATTATTTCTATGGAATTCAATGTTGTTTTAATATTTTTGAAGTTATATGACTTTATGACAAAATGAACTCATCTCAGAAGTGCTTTCACAAGAATGTTTCGAAGACTGGGATTTTTCTTATAAGCTATGATGCATCATTTGTTAATGGCTTCTGGCAGTTTTGTGTTTAATTCCGTAAAGTTGTTTTTGAAAATTTTTGCATTTTCCACATTGCGTCGATTATAAACCAAAGGAAAACAAATAATTTTATTTGGCAACCCAGAGTACTCTCTATTGAGTCCGTATGGGAGATAGGTCCTGAGCTTACCAATCCAATAGTTTTCACGTTCAAGTCGTTTGTCTGTTGTGGTTTCATCATCGTCCAAAAACGGAATTTGCTCAATGGGTTGGAAACTAAAATGTGACTTAATGTCATGACCCGGGAGGTTAAAGTGGTCTGAGACTGCCTTTCCTGAATCTAGACAGATATTTGATAAATGGTTTTGCATTCTGACGCGCAGAGGGTTTTTCGTCTGGCCGACATATTGGATATGGCATAATTTACATGTGATTAAATAAATGATGTTTTCAGAATCACAGTTGAAGCTGTTTCTAACTTGGTAAAACATACGGGTTTGTTCGCTAAAGAATGTTTTACCGGTATTCATGTAGTTCATACGATGTATGTAACAAATTTTGCGTTGACATAGATTTACTGATCCATTTCCCAGAACAGGGCGGTTATGCCGAATTTTCGTGGGGTGCGTTGGCTCAGAGTCCCGAATGGGTGTCTCTATCTCACGGATTGTATCAGATTTAATTTTTCGCAAAAGTCGTTTTGAGTAACCGCGTTTAACAAGTGTTTTGAAAAGAATTGAACATGCGTGATTGAGGTCGCTTCTGTTCGTACAATTTCTATGGAATCGAATGATTTGAGATTTTACCAACCCATTGAATAGTTTGGGTGGGTGGTAAGAAGCTCTATGGAGAAGTTGGTGAGAATCGGTCGGTTTAAAAAAGACTTTTGTGTCTAGTACGTTGCTATGCCGGAACTGAGGGCCCTTGAATACAGTCAATTCCAGAAAATCAATTGTATTTTCTGAAATGCAGGGCTGTAATTTAATGGATTCATCGTGGTTGTTCAGGATCTCCAAGAATTCGTTGAAGTCATCACGGCCATGGGGCCATATGATAAAAATGTCGTCTTGGAACCTATGATAACATAATAGCTGTTTTCTTGCTTTAGCAAGAGCACCTCTTTCCCATTCTGCAACAAAAATATTAGCAAAATTTGGACTGAATTTTTTACCCATACTACATCCACTTACTTGGAGGTAAAATTTATTGTTAAATTCAAAGTCGTTACCTTTCAATGATAATTCTAACAATTGCAGGATTTCTTCCGATGGTCTGTTTGGGTCATCGTACCTTTTGAATGATTTTTTTATTGCCTCTAGACCAGCGTCAATACCAATGTTAGTATACATACTTTCAATGTCTAGGGTAATGAGGAGACTGTCGGAAGGAACCTGCAATTTGTTAATTTTCATTAAAAAGTCCTCAGTGTCTTTGAGGAAGCTCGGATGGCGGCAAGCAATTGGTTTTAAATAAAAATCAATATACTGTGAAATGTGGTAAGATTCCGAGCCACAGTCGCTGACAATAGGCCGACCAGGAGGGGTAAATTCGTCACTCCAACTGCTGAGTGGTTTATGTATTTTAGGCAAGAGGTAAAACTTACGATTGTTTGAATCCCTCTCTGCAATTAAATACTCGACATGTTTTTTCTCAATGAAGTCGTGGTCCAGCAAGCTTTTTAGAATTCCATTAAATTTTTAAAAATTTTCTTGCCAAATTGGTGCTTCTAAATGATTGTAATATTTTGGGTTATTTAACTGGCGTTCAGCTTCTTTAATATAATTATCTTTTGACATCAGAACTGTAGCAGATCCTTTGTCACAAGGCTTGATGATAATTTGTTTGTTGTTTTTCAGCGTCTTCAGGGCGTTTCTTTCGATTTGGTTCAAATTTTGTTTGTCTTTCAAAAATGATGCTGGGATTTGGCTTACTTGTTCTTTAACTTTTTGAGAAATCTCATTAATTTCAGGTTTAACTTTCCGAGGTGATGGGCACCACCCGGTTGGATTGGCAAAGAGGTCTTTTGAGCCTGTTGAATTTCGAAATTTATCTGCCAATGCTGTTGCCCTAAAAAATTGTTGGCTTGCTGGACCACCGTTCATTTCGTTAATGTAACTGTAATCATCCATGATAACTGCACCTGTCCCAAAATCTACGATTTTGGGCTTAGGTTTTAATGGGGCTGGGGCGGGAACGAAAGTTAAACCATACCTGAGTAGATCTTTCTCACCTTCAGTTAATTTTAGATCAGGAACCAAGTTAACTATTTCGGTTCCTAGTCCTACTTTCTCTCCATGGCTGATGCCTTCTTCTGTAATTAGTTTAAAGGCTGCTCTTTGATGTATGGTTCTATGCGTGGCAGCCATCCTTGGTAGATTTTATTCGCTGTTTCCGTCGACCAGTGGATGGGATCACCTGGGCAACATTTAAACTGGCTTGCTGGAATTGCCGGGATTATCTCCAAATTCTTTGTTGACTTCGCAGCCTCGTTGATAACAGTCAAATTTTGTTGGTCCCTAGAACATAAACTAGAAGAAAAATTATGTTCCTGAAAAAGAAGTTTTGTATTAGGGTAACATTTGCGGAAATTGCTTACCATATTACCTAGTCTACCTGTTGATGTGTGACCAATCTTTTTTCTGTTCTGCACGTCTATGCGCCAGTCTTCTCTATTGTTGACCCCAACGTTGAATAGAATTGCTTTGGGATGTTGTCGATCTTTCTCTTTTTCCATGTTCTTAGCCATCTGCCGAATGTGGTTTAAGGTTCCACCAGAGTATGATGCGATGAACGTGTTGGGTGGAGGGTTGGCATCAATCATCGAGATGTTCGATGACCCGATGATCCAAACAGGTTTGTTTGGCTTGACTGGCAGGGTCCAGCTGTTCTTGTTTTCACCAGATTTCCAGAATCGGTAGAATGACGACTTGCCGTTTGTAGATGGTTTCTTTTGAGGTGGTGTTTTGACTATGCTGGCGTACGATGGCGATTCCGGTGTTGTGGAGCAACGTGCTGTAAATGATGGTTTTTTGGTCGCTGGTGCTGTTGGAGAGATGGTTTCTCGTCTTTTTCTTTTCGATGGAGTTTCTCTGGAAGTAGAAAATGAAATTTGCTGGCGGGCCACCGGCGATTTAGAACGAGCACGTTGATTGAAAGAGGTCTGACTAATGACCGCTGGTTTTTTGAACTGGGACAGAAGTTGATCCGAAAGAGAATAAAATTTGTCAATAGTACTTTCTTGTAGTCGATTACCGGGAAGTTTATAGATAGATAGATAGATAGATAGATAGATAGATAGATAGATAGATAGATAGATAGATAGATAGATAGATAGATAGAGATAGATAGATAGATAGATAGATAGATAGATAGATAGATAGATAGATAGATAGATAGATAGATATTTTTCAAAACAAAGAAGCACGGGCGCAGGTCGGTAATTCGATTTCTGTTGTAAATTATTTCTATGGAATTCAATGTTGTTTTAATATTTTTGAAGTTATATGACTTTATGACAAAATGAATTCATCTCAGAAGTGCTTTCACAAGAATGTTTGGAAGACTGGGATTTTTCTTATAAGCTATGATGCATTGTTTGTTAATGGCTTCTGGCAGTTTTGTGTTTAATTCCGTAAAGTTGTTTTTGAATATTTTTGCAATTTCGACATTGCGTCGATTATAAACCAAAGGAAAACAAATAATTTTATTTGGCAACCCAGAGTACTCTCTATTGAGTCCGTATGGGAGATAGGTCCTGAGCTTACCAATCCAATAGTTTTCACGCTCAAGTCGTTTGTCTGTTGTGGTTTCATCATCGTCCAAAAACGGAATTTGCTCAATGGGTTGGAAACTAAAATGTGACTTAATGTCATGACCCGGGAGGTTAAAGTGGTCTGAGACTGCCTTTCCTGAATCTAAACGGATATTTGATAAATGGTTTTGCATTCTGACGCGCAGAGGGTTTTTCGTCTGGCCGACATATTGGATATGGCATAATTTACATGTGATTAAATAAATGATGTTTTCAGAATCACAGTTGAAGCTGTTTCTAACTTGGTAAAACATACGGGTTTGTTCGCTAAAGAATGTTTTACCGGTATTCATGTAGTTCATACGATGTATGTAACAAATTTTGCGTTGACATAGATTTACTGATCCATTTCCCAGAACTGGGCGGTTATGCCAAATTTTCGTGGGGTGCGTTGGCTCAGAGTCCCGAATGGGTGTCTCTATCTCACGGATTGTATCAGATTTAATTTTTCGCAAAAGTCGTTTTGAGTAACCGCGTTTAACAAGTGTTTTGAAAAGAATTGAACATGCGTGATTGAGGTCGCTTCTGTTCGTACAATTTCTATGGAATCGAATGATTTGAGATTTTACCAACCCATTGAATAGTTTGGGTGGGTGGTAAGAAGCTCTATGGAGAAGTTGGTGAGAATCGGTCGGTTTGAAAAAGACTTTTGTGTCTAGTACATTGCTATGCCGGAACTGAGGGCCCTTGAATACAGTCACATCCAGAAAATCAATGGTATTTTCTGAAATGCAGGGCTGTAATTTAATGGATTCATCGTGGTTGTTCAGGATTTCCAAGAATTCGTTGAAGTCATCACGGCCATGGGGCCATATGATGAAAATGTCGTCTTGGAACCTATGATAACATAATGGCTGTTTTCTTGTTTTAGCAAGAGCACCTCTCTCCCATTCTGCAACAAAAATATTAGCAAAATTTGGACTGAATTTTTTACCAATACTACATCCACTTATTTGGAGGTAAAATTTATTGTTAAATTCAAAGTCGTTACCTTTCAATGATAATTCTAACAATTGCAGGATTTCTTCCGATGGCCTGTTTGGGTCATCGTACCTTTTGAATGATTTTTTTATTGCCTCTAGACCAGCGTCAATACCAATGTTAGTATACATACTTTCAATGTCTAGGGTAATGAGGAGACTGTCGGAAGGAACCTGCAATTTGTTAATTTTCATTAAAAAGTCCTCAGTGTCTTTGAGGAAGCTCGGATGGCGGCAAGCAATTGGTTTTAAATAAAAATCAATATACTGTGAAATGTGGTAAGATTCCGAGCCACAGTCGCTGACAATAGGCCGACCAGGAGGGGTAAATTCGTCACTCCAACTGCTGAGTGGTTTATGTATTTTAGGCAAGAGGTAAAACTTACGATTGTTTGAATCCCTCTCTGCAATTAAATACTCGACATGTTTTTTCTCAATGAAGTTGTGGTCCAGCAAGCTTTTTAGAATTCCATTAAATTTTGAACAATTTTCTTGCCAAATTGGTGCTTCTAAAGGTTTGTAATATTTTGGATTATTTAACTGGCGTTCAGCTTCTTTAATATAATTATCTTTTGACATCAGAACTGTAGCAGATCCTTTGTCACAAGGCTTGATGATAATTTGTTTGTTGTTTTTCAGCGTCTTCAGGGCGTTTCTTTCGATTTGGTTCAAATTTTGTTTGTCTTTCAAAAATGATTCCGGGATTTGGCTTACTTGTTCTTTAACTTTTTGAGAAATCTCATTAATTTCAGGTTTAACTTTCCGAGGTGATGGGCACCACCCGGTTGGATTGGCAAAGAGGTCCTTTGAGCCTGTTGAATTTCGAAATTTATCTGCCAATGCTGTTGCCCTAAAAAATTGTTGGCTTGCTGGACCACCGTTCATTTCGTTGATGTAACTGTAATCATCCATGACAACTGCACCTGTCCCAAAATCTACGATTTGG
This sequence comes from Pictodentalium vernedei, assembly GCA_031216915.1. Taxonomy (NCBI): domain Eukaryota; kingdom Metazoa; phylum Mollusca; class Scaphopoda; order Dentaliida; family Dentaliidae; genus Pictodentalium; species Pictodentalium vernedei. The sequence goes on from CM062295.1 coordinate 417,344,781, forward strand.
GGCTTAGGTTTTAATGAGGCTGGGGCGGGAACGAAAGTTAAACCATACCTGAGTAGATCTTTCTCACCTTCAGTTAATTTTAGATTAGGAACCAAGTTAACTATTTCGGTTCCTAGTCCTACTTTTTCTCCATGGCTGATGCCTTCTTCTGTAATTAGTTTAAAGGCTGCTCTTTGATGTATGGTTCTATGCGTGGCGGCCATCCTTGGTAGATTTTATTCGCTGTTTCCGTCGACCAGTGGATGGGATCACCTGGGCAACATTTAAACTGGCTTGCTGGAATTGCCGGGATTATCTCCAAATTCTTTGTTGACTTTGCAGCCTCGTTGATGACCGTCAAATTTTGTTGGTCCCTAGAACATAAACTAGAAGAAAAATTATGTTCCTGAAAAAGAAGTTTTGTATTAGGGTAACATTTGCGAAAATTGCTTATCATATTACCTAGTCTACCTGTTGATGTGAGACCAATCTTTTTTCTGTTCTGCACGTCTATGCGCCAGTCTTCTCTATTGTTGACCCCGACGTTGAATAAAATTGCTTTGGGATGTTGTCGATCTTTCTCTTTTTCCATATTCTTAGCCATCTGCCGAATGTGGTTTAAGGTTCCACCAGAGTATGATGCGATGAACGTGTTGGGTGGAGGGTTGGCATCAATCCTCAAGATGTTCGATGATCCGATGATCCAAACAGGTTTGTTTGGCTTGACTGGCAGGGTCCAGGTGTTCTTGTTTTCACCAGATTTCCAGAATCGGTAGAATGACGACTTGCCGTTTGTTGATGGTTTCTTTTGAGGTGGTGTCTTGACTATGCTGGCATACGATGGCGATTCCGGTGTTGTGGAGCAACGTGCTGCAAGTGATGGTTTTTTGGTCGCTGGTGCTGTAGGAGAGATGGTTTCTCGTCTTTTTCTTTTCGATGGAGTTTCTCTGGAAGTAGAAAATGAAATTTGCTGGCGGGCCACCGGCGATTTAGAACGAGCACGTTGATTGAAAGAGGTCTGGCTAATGACCGCTGGTTTTTTGAACTGGGACAGAAGTTGATCCGAAAGAGAATAAAATTTGTCAATAGTACTTTCTTGTAGTCGATTACCAAAATTCTTCTGTCCCCATTTAACTGCCGTATTCTGTGCTCGTGGAAAGTCCTGGGGTTTTAGAAAAGGAGCCGAAAGAACCAGGTCTTGTTTTTCTTTTAGAGTTTTTTTGTAATAATCTACCAAAGTTTGTATAACTTCAAAAGCCCATTTTTTTGTAAGATTATTGAGCGCGTCCGAAATCTGAATGGTTGGCAAAGCCGGCCGAAAGGTTTTGTTGCGCTCGTCCACTGTTTTTTGGAATGTTTTTGGGAGGACTTTCTGTGCCAAACAGTCCTCGAGAAAAGCCAAATGATGAAAAAGTTGAAGAATTTGGTAAAGGGATTTTACCAATTTTGCATGTGCCGAATATGCCGGGTCTTTTTGCCGCTCTTGGCGGTTAACAAATTTGGATTTTGTGGAATTATTATTAGCCATTTTTCCCGGTCTTAATTTAGGCTGAAATAAATTATTATTAATACAAGCAAAAAATGATGAAAAAGTAATGAAAAAATGATGCAAAAATGAAAATGGACGAATAAATAAAATGTGAATACCTAATGAAAATGTTGATGAAATAAATAGAGCGCACTGTCGTTGCCTCGATGTTTCGGGTTAAATGCCCTTCTTCAGGAAGCAGGTGAATTCGATTTTCCAATTATCCCAAAGCATTTAAATACCTTTACTTCATCTGTTGATGAGGCCAAACTGGCCAATCACTGGGACTGAGATGGATTCACTCAGTGATTAGTGGAAAACAACCATTCAAATGTCATCAAACTTTAGCGGTATTTCTACTGTTAATGTTTGATGGCATTTCAATGACTTGTGTTCACTGGCTGAAGACTGTTGGAAATCAAACTCATGACAATGCGCAAAACTAATCGTCAGATAATTAATGTTTTTATAATAGAAATAATTCAAAGGTCTGGCACTGGCGGATAGATATTTTTCAAAACAAAGAAGCACGGGCGCAGGTCGGTAAATCGATTTCTGTTGTAAATTATTTCTATGGAATTCAATGTTGTTTTAATATTTTTGAAGTTATATGACTTTATGACAAAATGAACTCATCTCAGAAGTGCTTTCACAAGAATGTTTCGAAGACTGGGATTTTTCTTATAAGCTATGATGCATCGTTTGTTAATGGCTTCTGGCAGTTTTGTATTTAATTCTGTGAAGTTGTTTTTGAAAATTTTTGCAATTTCGACATTGCGTCGATTATAAACCAAAGGAAAACAAATAATTTTATTTGGCAACCCAGAGTACTCTCTATTGAGTCCGTATGGGAGATAGGTCCTGAGCTTACCAATCCAATAGTTTTCACGCTCAAGTCGTTTGTCTGTTGTGGTTTCATCATCGTCCAAAAACGGAATTTGCTCAATGGGTTGAAAACTGAAATGTGACTTTATGTCATGACCCGGGAGGTTAAAGTGGTCTGAGACTGCCTTTCCTGTATCTAAACGGATATTTGATAAATGGTTTTGCATTCTGACGCGCAGAGGGTTTTTCGTCTGGCCGACATATTGGATATGGCATAATTTACATGTGATTAAATAAATAATGTTTTCAGAATCACAGTTGAAGCTGTTTCTAACTTGGTAAAACATACGGGTTTGTTCGCTAAAGAATGTTTTACCGGTATTCATGTAGTTCATACGATGTTTGTAACAAATTTTGCGTTGACATAGATTTACTGATCCATTTCCCAGAACAGGGCGGTTATGCCTAATTTTCGTGGGGTGCGTTGGCTCAGAGTCCCGAATGGGTGTCTCTATCTCACGGATTGTATCAGATTTAATTTTTCGCAAAAGTCGTTTTGAGTAACCGCGTTTAACAAGTGTTTTGAAAAGAATTGAACATGCGTGATTGAGGTCGCTTCTGTTCGTACAATTTCTATGGAATCGAATAATTTGAGATTTTACCAACCCATTGAATAGTTTGGGTGGGTGGTAAGAAGCTCTATGGAGAAGTTGGTGAGAATCGGTCGGTTTGAAAAAGACTTTTGTGTCTAGTACATTGCTATGCCGGAACTGAGGGCCCTTGAATACAGTCACATCCAGAAAATCAATGGTATTTTCTGAAATGCAGGGCTGTAATTTAATGGATTCATCGTGGTTGTTCAGGATTTCCAAGAATTCGTTGAAGTCATCACGGCCATGGGGCCATATGATGAAAATGTCGTCTTGGAACCTGTGATAACATAATGGCTGTTTTCTTGCTTTAGCAAGAGCACCTCTCTCCCATTCTGCAACAAAAATATTAGCAAAATTTGGACTGAATTTTTTACCCATACTACATCCACTTATTTGGAGGTAAAATTTATTGAGATAGATAGATAGATAGATAGATAGATAGATATAGATAGATAGATAGATAGATAGATAGATAGACAGACAGACAGACAGACAGACAGACAGACAGACAGACAGACAGACAGACAGACAGACAGACAGACAGACAGACAGACAGACAGACAGACAGACAGACAGATAGATAGATAGATAGATATTTTATTAGGCGATATAAACAATTAATATAAATACAGAGAGCACAGTCTTCAAATAATGTTCAAGCAGTTTTGTTTTTTGCTTATATCGTCGGGAGACTACATAGCCAGATTGGCTGTCTTTCTGTAGTCCCCCATAATGCAAACCAGCACAAGTCTACGCCGCCGAAGACGTCTCCCACCGAAGTTTTTTGTGAGTTTGAGATGATATTATCGGATCTTTCCGACGTGGTGGTATTTGGCATGGTGACTTGACGAGGGGACCATATGTTATCCGTAATGCCCTGCTTCAGACACAGACTGGTTTTGGAGTAAGCACACACATTGTTACATGAGAGCGAGCTCTGAGATTGAATACCCACGATTATGTAAATTGTTTTATCAAAGATTTTTAGAGAGTGCCTATATACAATCACCAATAAATTGTAACAAATGAATAATTACCAAATAAACAAACAATAGTTGGGTCATAGAATGTACATACCTCCCCCACCCCCCCTCTCAAGGGAATTCACGCTACCATATTTTTCTGATAGGAAAATCATTATAGTTTAGGAATATGAATGTTACCCAGAGTATCTCTGGGGTAAAATATAATTTTTCATATGTTTTCCGTTTGGGTAGCCAAGCCATTTTTGGTTTATTTTTGGGAAGACACCTGCTGAATTTTTACCGCATGAGTAGTATAGAGGGATGACTCAATGCCTATTTGGTAGACCCCGAGGTCTGACCTCGACCTTGAGGTCATTGACCTTCAACGCCCAAATCCATTAGGCCACCCCCTCTCCCTCTCCGCCTTGTATGTACCCTATTTTTAGGCTCCTCCTCCCCCTGCCCTCCTGTATGTACCCTATTTTTGGGCTATTCCTCCCCAAAGCCCATGTCTGCCCAGCCTGAAAGCCCCCCCCAAAAGACCCAGGCTATGTATAGCCCAACACCCATTTAGGCTTTCCCCACATTGTTCTGGCTTTCCCCACATTGTTCTGGCTTTCCCTGTATGTGGGCTCCCCCAACCCAAAGCCTTTGTATGGGATGTGCCTCCCCACCAAAGCCCTTGTATGGACTGTTTCTCCCCATCTCCCCAAGGCTAACCTAAAGCTGGGGACTTTCAAATTGAGGCGCCCCTATGAGTACTAACAAAGAGTTCCCCCATCCCTCACCCATAGAAAAAAACTTTGTTTCTTGGTAAATGTATGTCTCTAAGGTAGAATGTTGTCAAGGACATGTACATGTAAATACATACAAACAAACAGCTTAATTTGAAGACTGCCTGGTTTGTTTAGACATGTCATAAAGGGATTAAGATAGAGAGAGTCTTTGTTTATAAGAAGATATGATAGTGTTGCATTGTATAGTTACGTAAATAGATAAGGGAACTAAGTACAAAGCAAAGGCTTTATGATAAAAGTTCCCTTTGTTAAGGGATGTCATAGGTAAAGGTATTATGATAAAGGTCTCCTTTGTTTATAAGAAGCTTTATATAATAAGGTACAATGGGTATATTTGATTATGTCATAGATAAAGGTATTATGATAAAGGTCTCCTTTGTTTATAAGAGGCTTATGATGATAAAGACCATTACTCTGTTTGATTATGTCATAGATAAGATAGTGTCACATTGCAGGTTTTTGATAACCCAGTAAGATTGCAGAAGTGTCTGATTGGACAAAATAGGTATCCAATGAGAACATGGCAGTGTCTGATTGGTCAAAACAGGTATCCAATGAGAACATTGCAGTGTCTGATTGGTCTAAACAGGTGTCCAATGAGAACATGGCAGTGTCTGATTGGTTGAACAATTGTCCAATCAGATCATACCATACATCGGTACTTTCTACATGACCAATAGATAAGCGTGTTGTAAAATAATCCCTGGCCTATTATTCTATGGATATAAATACATTCTTGAAACTCATCAGTCTAACTTATGTTCACTAGTGATCATGGAGCCAACACATATTGACTATACATTAGCAGAAAGCTATTTGGAAACCGTCAAAGGCGTGCCAATGAGGAATTTTACCATGCCCTTAGCAGGGTTCGTACGGCTCATGGAATCTTGGAAAAGTCATGGAATTTTTAAAAAAAATTCAAAGGCCTTGAAAAGTTTTGGAAAATGGACTGGAAGGGTTGAAGTTTTGGAAAAGCCATGGAATCTGTAAGCAGGTTTAAATGGGATTGATTTTTTTTCTGTTTGGGTGTGAACTAACCTGGTCATGAAATGTTTTGGAAAAGTTTTGGAAAATTCATGGAAAAGTCATGGAATTTGCTTCTCTGAAAAGTGTATGAACCCTGCCTTAGAAAATGGTGGTCAGCGACATTACTGGCGAAGGAGTACCAGAAGATGTTGGAGAAGTTCCCTACGATTAGAGAAGTCAGAAGACCATTCAATATCACAACAGACCTAAGCAATAGTTTGAACTCCCCGTTTGGATCCAAGAAGAGTTAATAGTAGGAAAAAAAGAAAATTGGGAAGAGGAGTGCTTCACAGAAGTGGAGATGTGTAGAGCATGCTGCTCACCACCCAAATGGTAAAGAAACAAGACGACAACTGCCAGAACCACGAAAACAACAGCCCCTTTCAGGGCGAACCAAATTCTTAAAAAAGAGTTACTTTTTCATGCACACATAGAAATGACATCCCACCCCCATCTCCCTCTCAAAACATTTGGTGGTGAGTGTACTTTCTGTAACTGCTGACTCCCCCATCGTTTGATACATTTATTTTTGCTAGGAGGTAGGCAAGGCGAGTCACCTACATGTTTTTCTCCCAGTGATTTCCTCAAAACTTGCGGTTTTACAGTTTCTAGTTTATTTCGAAGCCCCAAAGTATTGCCACTTGTGAATGCATTGTTCTAACTAAAGTCTGAGTTCATATGCACTGGATGTCCTCAATGTAGCCTCAAATACTTGTATGTGCTTATGTGAAAATTGATAATGTGCTTTAAAACTGATGTGCCCATATATAAAACTGATGTGTAATGATCAGTTATTTACTTACTAAAGTGATCATTGATCACTTATTTACTTGCCACTTTCTGCAGTTCAATGAAAATTCACATGAGTAGCGGTTATATAGGGGCATTTGGGTTTTTCTTCAAATTGGGTTTCTGTTCATATTGTGGAGGTGAGTGGGGCCAAAATGCACAAAATTTTAAAAAATCTTCTTCTCATGAACCAGCCGTAGCAGAGACTTGATATTTGGTATGCAGCTTCCATTTGAGATGTAGACTGAAGTTTGTTCAAGAGAAGTTTGACGGGCAATATTTGCCTTTGTTCTGAGAGGGGCAAGAATTTTTGCCCCGCCCAGAATTTCTATTTTCTGAACCAAGAGGCCAATTTGAACCAAATTTAATATGAGGTATTATTGGGTTATAAGTACTTGATTTATGCCAAAATTTTTTTTCCTGCAGCCCCGTGGGAACCTTAGGAGCCAAAAATAGAAAAAAGCAAAAACGTCCATATCTCCAAAACTGCACGGCACTGAGAATTGTTATTTGGTGTGAGCCTTCCTTGGGACCAACAGAAAGGAATGGTAAAAAGGTACTTTTTTGGGACTTTTGACAAAATGCTGAGTCAGCATTTTTTAACACTGTGGGCAATGGGAAAAAATTAAAGAATCATTTGCTTCCAAACCACTGCTCCAAAAGCTTTCATATTTTAAATATAACATCTTTGGAACATTGATTCACATATTTGTTGAAATCAAATCCCTTGTTCCATATTTGGGTTCCCTATGAGAGCCCAAATGTTCAAATTAGTGCAGTATGAGGAATATTCTTTAAAAATCTTCTTCTTCAGATCTACCAATAAGAATCTTTTGATATTTGGTATGCAGCATGCTTGGGGGGTGAGATTTAAGTTTGTTCAAGCCGTGTCCCTGGGTTCATATTTAGGCTGAAAATTTGGGGTCCCGGTCCGGACATAGAAATTTTGGACCCAAATCTGGAAATGAGTTTTTTGTTTTTTTATGCATTTCGGTCAATTTTAAGACAAATTTTTTTTTTTTTTTGTATGCTGAAAATTTGGGGTCCGGGTGGGACTTAGAAGAAATTTTGGACCAAAATCCGGAAATTATTTTTTTTGTTTTTTATGCATTTTGGTCAATTTTAAGAAGAAAAAAAAATTTTAGTCTGAAAATATTTTGTTTGGGACTTCGAAAATTTCCGAACAAAAATAAAAAAAAATCTGTTTTTTATGCGTTTATCTCAATTTTGGGACGTAAAAGTGCAGGAACTGAAAATAGAAGGAAAATCCTGTGTATTTTGTGGGCACAATCGCTTCATCTAGTTGGTATATGCTTTTCTTACGAGGGGTGTATGCAGCTTATTCAAGTCAAGTCCCTGGTTTGATATTTAGACTACCATGTCAGGTGAGCACCCTCAGGCCCCCTGGGGCCTCTTGTTTCTTTATCATTTGGGTGGTGAGCAGCATGCATCTCCGCTTCTGTGAAGCACTCCTCTTCCTAATTTTCATTCTTTCCTACTATTAACTCTTCTCGGATCCAAACAGGGAGTTCAAACCATTGCATAGGTCTGTTGTGATATTGAATCTCTCCAATTGGTCTTCTGTCTTCTCTAATCGTAGGGAACTTCTCCAACATCTTCTGGTTCTCCTTCGCCAGTAATGTCGTTGACAATAGTAGCGTGCTTTCCCCTTGCAAATTTGGTTGGTGATAAAATGTGTTCTTTTTGTTGATAGTTCGACCTTGAGTTCCAATGTGATCTATGTGCCTGCTGGCACATAGAACACATTGGAACTTGGGGATGAGTTCTCAAATGAATTGCTGAGTGTTCTTTTAATAATTGTTTTTATAGACATGAAGGCATGTAATAATCACAGAATGACACACGTGTGTGAAAGAGCAAATCAATAATGGCACTTGTGCCATTGCAGAATGATAAAACTTGAGGCATGCGGCCTCTTATTTTATCCTTCTGCGCAGGCACTCGTGCCATATCGATTAATCCATTCACAGGCTTGTGTCATTCTGTGTATTTCTCCCATTCAGACAAGCTTGTGATATAACAAGAATGGTGGAAGTTAAATAAGGAAGTTAAATAATACACATTGACTTAAGAATATCAAGTAAAAATGTCTTTTTTCTTTTTTTTTTTGGTAGTTCGTCATCATGTGTTGCCATGATGTCAGAAAATCAGGAAGTTTTTATGTCTGAATGGATACTCTGTAGTTGGTTTACTACCAGAGACCTACAACAATACTCTCATCAAAACCGATATTTAATGCATGTCATGTGAGTAGTATAGAGGAATGACTCAATGCCTATTTGATGGACCTCGAGGTCTGGCCTCGACCTCGAGGTCATTGACCTTGATGCCCAAATCCATTAGACCGCCCCTCCCCCCCCACCTTGTATGTACCCTATTTTTAGGCTCCCCCTTCCCACCCTGTATATACCCTATTTGTAGGCTCTTCCTCCAAAAGCTCCTGTCAGCCCAGCCTCAAAGCCCCTCCAAAAGGCCCAGGCTATGTATAGCCCAACACCCATTTAGGCTTTCCCCCACATTGTTTTGGCTCTCCCTGTATGTGGGCTCCCCCTCCCCAAAGCCCTTGTATGGACTGTGCCTCCCCACCAAAGTCCTTATATGGGCTGGTTCTCCCCATCAAAGCCCTCCCAAGGTTAGCCTAAAGCTGGGGACTTCCAAAGCGAGGCATCCCTATGAGTACTAACAAAGAGTTCCCCCATCCCTCACCCACAGAAAAAACTTTATTTGTTTCTTTGTTAGTGCTCATTGGGATGCCTCGCTTTGGAAGTCCCCAGCTTTAGGCTAACCTTGGGAGGGCTTTGATGTTATATCTTGTTATGTTTTGTTATATCAAAAGCTTGTCTGAATGGGAGAAATACACAGAATGACACAAGCCTGTGAATGGGTTAATCGATATGGCACGAGTGCCCGTGCAGAAGGATAAAATGAGAGGCTGCATTCCTCAAGTTTTATCATTCTGCAATGACACAAGTGCCGTTATTGATTTGCTCTTTCACACACGTGTGCCGTTCTGTGATTATTGCACACCTTCATGTCTATGAAAACAATTATTAAAAGAACACTCAGCAATTCATTTGACAACTCGTCCCCTGAGTTCCAATGTGTTCTATGTGCCAAAAATAATTGTTACAACAACCTCGCGATTATGAGAAATTTGCCCTTGAAGTTAGTAAATCTTGAAGATAAAATGATATATTCATATCATTTATGGCCAATAGGGGTTAATTTTGAAATATTTATGTGGTGATTTTAGTGTATAATATTATGCTCTTAATGTGTGAACATCAATCACAGACTGAGTGTCTGAAAAGAGACATGGACTAATCTTGAATCTTGCTATTTGAATGAACATGTTCAAGTTGAGGGTACTCCAAATCAAGACCTGACAACTGGGTGAGGGTTAAAACTTGGAATAAAACATATAACAGCAAAATTGTTCTTGGATAACAGTTAGATAATTGCCAAAAATGAAAAGTGGACAGAAATCGCGCATGGGTTAATGGCGAAAAGGCGGTAATTTGGCTAATTAGTTTGGGAAAGACTATTGTTATTCTTCTTTTTCAAAATTTTTCTTCTCTTTTTTTTTTTAGGCTTTCCCAAACCCAGTTTGGGAAAGACTATTGTTATTCTTCTTTTTCAAAATTTTTCTTCTCTATTTATTTTTTTTTTTATTTATTTATTTTTAGGCTTTCCCAAACCCAGTTTGGGAAAGACTATTGTTATTCTTCTTTTTCAAAATTTTTCTTCTCTATTTTATTTATTTATTTTTTTTTCCTCCCTGAATTTTGTCTGTTGAACTGCTCGAAAACAAGATGTACGATTTTGACCAAATTTGGCACACTTATGTAATGTCATAAAATCTAGTGAAATGCGGTATCGTCATATCTGTGAAAACGCGTGTTTTCAAAATATTCTGCCAAAACCTTCAAAATTTCACCATTTTTCGAATGTCTCAAAACTTTTTACAGTTATTTAGCTCAAATTTTCCACACATTTAGAGCATAATATGATACACCACAATCACCACTCAGATCTTTCAACTTTAAACCCCACTGGCCAAAAATGACATGAATATAGAATTTTTCTTCAAAATTGACCAACTTCAAGGGCAAATTTCTCGACTAACAAGGTTGTTGTAACAATTATTTTGGTTTGGATAGATGCAACAATGATTGTGGAAGAAAGTTACCGTTTACTTTTTAGTCCCCTGCAGGAACCGTAAGGGGACTATAGAATTGCACTCCGTCTGTCTGTACATCTGTCTGTCCATCCATCTGTCTGTCTGTCTGTCTGTCTGTCTGTCTGTCTGTCTGTCTGTCTGTCTGTCTGTCTGTCTTTTTATGTTACCACCTCTCCCTCCAACATGCTTTAAGCTACACCTTTCATATTTGGTACATGGATAAATGGTTCTGAGGGGATGATGCACGCTCAAAATTTTTTTTTCAAAATCCAAGATGGCAGAATGGCGGCCATTTTTGTTGTGTTTTTAAGCTTTTTTTCTCTATTTTCATGTTACCACCCCTCCCACGAACATGTTTCAAGCTACACCTTTCATATTTGGTACATGGATAAATGGTTCTGAGGGGATGATGCACGGTCAAAATTTTTTTTTCAAAATCCAAGATGGCGGAATGGCGGCCATTTTTGTTGTGTTTTTTAAGCTTTTTTTCTCTATTTTCATGTTACCACCCCTCCCACCAACATGGTTCAAGCTACACTTTGCATATTTGGCACATGGATAGAGGGTTGGGAGGGGATGATGCACGTTCAATATTTTTTCTTCAAAATCCAAGATGGCGGCATGGCGGCCATTTTTGTTGTGTTTTTTAAGCTTTTTTCTCTATTTTATGTTACCACCCCTCACTCCAACATGGTTCAAGCTGCACTTTTCATATATGGTACATGGATAAAGGGGTTGTGAGGGGATTATGCACGCTCAATATTTTTTTTTCAAAATCTAACATCTGTCTGTCTGTCCGTCTGTCTGTCTTTCTGTCTGTTTTTTATATTACCACCTCTCCCTCTAATATGCTTCAAGCTACACCTTTCATATTTGGTACATGGATAAATGGTTCTGAGGGGATGATGCACAGTCAATATTTATTTTTCAAAATCCAAGATGGCAGAATGGCGGCCATTTTTGTTGTGTTTTTTAAGCTTTTTCTCTCTATTTTATGTTACCACCCCTCCCTCCAACATGGTTCAAGCTACGCCTTTCATATATGGTACATGGATAAAGGGTTGTGAGGGGATTATGCACGTTCAATATTTTTTTTTCAAAATCCAAGATGCTTATATTCTCTAGTGTCTTCTGTGACAAAAACACCTTATGTCACAAAAGCGCCTTAGGGGACTAATACCACCTCGGTGGTCAAACACTTGTTAATCTCAGATTTAACCCTCAAGCACAATGAGGGTGAGAATGAGAGTACCGTTTGAAAATGTCAAAATTAGCCAACTTTGGTTGCTTTTTCCATCATTTTGGAAAAGGGTTAATTTCAAACACTTTTCGTGTACATATTCACAATTGACTACCAAGCATATTTGCTGTTGTAAGTTTGGTTGTAAAGTTTAACCCTATCACATTCTGGTTGCATAAAAGTAGGTACCGTCCAAAAAAACTCCAATTTTTTCAGAATTTGGTAAGTTTAGGTGACGATTTACTCCATTTTTAATTGCTTGATCTCTGGATGTTTTCTATAGCTGTTTGCAGCAGTCAAAGTATGACAAATTTTGTTCTATATGTTATTATTAAAAATTTAACCCTTGGCAGATTTGAGACTTCCCATAAGGGTACTGTCGGAATATTTGTTATTTTCGCCAACTTCAAGAGCAAATTTTTCTAATTACAAGGTAGTTGTAATAATTATTTTGGTATGGCTAGATGCAACAATGATTGTGGAAGAAAGTTACTGTTTACTTCTTAATCTCACATTTAACCCTCTAGCACAATGAGGGCAAGAATAAGAGAACCGTTTGAAAATGCCAAAATTAGCTATTTTTGGTTGCCTTTTCTATCATTTTGGAAAGGGTTAATTTCAAACACTTTTCATTTACGTTTTCACAACTGACTATCGAGCATATTTGCTGTTGTTAGTTTGGTTGTAAAGTTTGACCCTATCCCATTCTGGTTGCAAAAAAGTAGGTATCATCCAAAAAAAATTCCAATTTTTTCAGAATTTGGTAAATTTAGGTGGCAATTTACTCCATTTTTAATTGCTTGAGCTCTGAATGTTTTCTATAGCTGCTTGCAGCAGTCAAAGGATGACAAATTTTGTTCTATATGTTATTATTAAAAGTTTAACCCTTGGCAGATTTGAGACTTCCCATAAGGGTACTGTCAGAATAATTGTTATTTTCGCCAACGTTTACATTCACTTTCTCCGCACTGGAGCCATATTGTCTCAAAACCTTTTCCATGAGATGATTGGGCCTTCATCCAAGAACAATTTTGCTGTTATATATTTTATTCAAAGTTTTAACCTTCACCCAGTTTTCGGGCCTTGAATTTGAGTGTCTTAAAATTCTTCTTAAAATTGGCTAATTTGGAGTTCACTTTTCTTCCATTTTTGAAAGGAATATCGAAAAATGATTTACATGTTCGTATTTACAATTGTCTACCGAGCATATTTGCTGATGTAAGTTTGGTTGTAAAGTGTAACCCTATGCTTGTTCTGTTTGCATAAAGATAGGTGCAGTCCAAAAAAACTCTCGTTTTCAGAATTTGGTAAGTTTAAGTGACGATTTACTCCATTCCTAATTGATTGAGCGCTGAACGTTTTCTATGGCTGTATGCAGCAGTCATAGTATGACAACTTTTGTTTTATATGTCATTATTAAAAGTTTAACCGTGGCAGATTCGAGACTGCCCATATGGGTATGGTCGGAATAATTTCAATTTTCATAAAATCACTGAATATTGATAAGCGTGCAGTGGTAGTTTGGAATAGAATATCCGAACATGCTTTCGAAATTCGGATTCACAGTTCAATTCCAAGAATATTTTCTGTTATAAGGTTGCTGTAAAGTTTAACGCAGTCCCTGTCTAAGATGCATAATGGTAGATGCCGTCGAAAAAAACTCATTTTTTCAGAATTTCGTAGGTTTAAGTGACAATTTACTCCATACCTAATTCATTGAGCGCTGAATGTTTTCTATGCCTGCATGCAGCAAGCATAGCATGACCACTTCTGTTTTATTATGCGTCATTATCAAAAGTTTAACCCTTGGTATATTTTGGAGTTCCCATGTGGGTATAGTCGGAATAATTGTTATTTTCATAAAATCAATCCCTGAATATATTGGTAACCATGCAGTTGCCTTTCAGTGGTGCTACAAGAAGCCGCAAATAGTTAAGGTTGAAAAGTTCATCAAATAGACAAATATAATACCTAACTCAGCCGGTGACAGGTAAATAATGAATGGAAAAGTCGTTGAGTTGAGAATAAAGTAGGGACGAATTGTGCCCTCGGTTTTCACCTGATCCACGGTATTTCCACGCAGTCTCGGGACTTGACAAAGATACTAAACTGTCGGGCAGGGACAGTAGAAAACATTCTGAGAATTTCAAGTTGCTGCCTTGCATGATCGGGACATAATTGGAATATATCCGACATTGTATCTGTCGGATATATTCTAATTATGTCCCGATCACTTCACCCCGACTGTTCGCATGGGGGCACCATGACGCTGTGTACTAAGGCATACTGTACGTCGATGGTGCGCATGTCTTCAACCAATCTAACCCTGTCTGTGCTACAGTGCAGAGGCACTATGTTGGGGAGCTGGCAGCTGCTCGTCATTGCTCGGTGGTTCTCTCTTGGGTACTCTGGCTTCCCCCACCCATACAATTGTCACCGACATAATATGACCTTCGCTGTTAATGTGTCGTCAAAACCTAATAAATAAATAAATAAATAAATAAATAAATAAATAAATAAATAAATAAATCCAGTACCAGTTTTGCTCGTACAAATATTAGTACCGCCAGACAAAATTCATTTTCTGATTAATTTCGTACTTTTCTCTACTCCCCTTCCCTGAGTAAGATTGGTATACCTTTTCAATCTCAGATTTAACCCTCAAGCACAATGAGAGTGAGAATAAGTGTACCATTTGGAAATACCCAAATTATCCAACTTTGGTTACTCTCTACTATCATTTTGGAATGGGTTAATTTGAGACACTTTGCTTTGCTATATGCAGAGATGTTTAATCAATAAATCTGACTTTAGTTATGTTCTGGGACTTAATGAAACATGTGCTTTGGCTACTTAACAATAGCACTGCCTGCAAAAAATGACTTTGAGTGAATACTCACTTGTCCAAAAACAAAAAGGAAAGAGCTCTTTGTGCTTTCCATAACTGCTTTCAAAAATCAATGGGGAACAAATTTTGTATTATATGTTTTGGTGTTCCGTGTTATCCAACACCAGTTTGGCCGTACAAATATGAATACCGCCAGGAAAGAAAGCGCATTTTCTCAGTGGTAGACTGTTTGACTTCTATGATAGATAATGATGCCATGTACTAATGCGTACCGCATATCAATGGTGCACATGTCTTCAACCGCTGGTACCCTGCTTCAGCGGAGCTTGAACATAATTAGAATGTTAAGCTGACAGTTGCTCGTCGATGCACGGTGGTTCTCTCTGGGTCCTCCGACTTCCCCCACCCGTAAAATTGTCACGGTCACAATTAGCCATTGTGGATAAGTATGTGCCTGTAAACACCAATAAATAAATACCGTCAGGGAAACCCTCTGTGAAATCCTTCTGTCAATAAATAGCAGAGTAGTAATGTAATGCAAGAAATATTAACAAGCTGTTCAACATCCCTTTAATCAACTCATTTTGACTTGAACTGTACCCATCACTGTGCATACTAGCTCTCTAGATGGTTTAAATCATATCAAATAAACAACTAATTTGTGTGTGACAGTAACTCATATTACATGTATTTCATTGTATCTGAAACAGATATGTTGGAAAAATTGTGAAATCATGGAGTAGGAAGCTTACCCTCGTTTGTTGACAAATCACACACATTCACAAACAGACAGAATGATAGAGAATAAATTAATTATTGATATTTAAGGTCATTTTCAGCATCTACAGCTATATCATGACCATAATATAGGTATTTATTCTAGTCCAGATATTCATTGCACAGGCGTACAGGGCTATTTTTCAGGGGGGGGGGGGGGGATGAACCCTTTTAGCCCAAAAAAGTTGAATCTCAGGAGGAAGGAGGAAATGCCAAATGTGGGTATGGGAGGGGGGGGGGGGGGGTCTCCCACCCATTGAGTACCTGGAGAGAACCACCGAGCATTGGCAAGCGACTCAGACTCCCCAACATACTAACTCCACAAAAGCAGGGTTAGCATTGGTTGAAGACAAGTGCTCCCTCAAAGTACCCTTAGTACACATCGCCATCATGCTGCCCCCCCCACCCCCATCCCCACGTGGGAAATTAAATTGGGATGAAGTGTCTTGCTCAAGGACACAATGTGGTTGCCACAGGCTGGATTCGAACTGAGGACTTCTTGGATTGCAACAATCATCTCTACCTTCTGAGCCACCGTGCTCCCGTAATATGCAGTAATAGAGCTCTTTATGTGTACTTGTGTGATTATAAATGAATAATATTAACGTGGATACGGTTCCACTGAATCAACTTGTACAGTATAATGGTAGGTTTACTTGAAACTTCTAAGTGATGAGATAGGAAAACAACATTTTGTGTGGAAAACCAAAATGTTTTGTGGTCATTTCTGACAAGTAAATTGTCTGAAATTTTCTGGCATATTGGCCGAAAAATTGGCTCCTTCCTGACTCAGGGGTGGGTTGGGGCACAGTCCTTCATGACACCCAGCCCTTACGCCCATAATTCATATGTACTAATTTTTTCCAAAGCACAAAGGACATCACTTGTTTTGCTTTCTATGAAAATATTCTGTAATTATTGAAGAGCAAATTTTGTGTTAAATGTTTTGGTGTCCTGCTGTATCTCAAATATCTGTTTTGGCTGCATAAAATCTAGTAGCATCACAAATACTTTGATTTCCACTAAATTTTCTGTTTTCAAAACTGATCTATAGTTTTGTGTACAATACAGTTTGCCTTTTCACATTGAAAAGTTGGGAAAGCCCGTAATTTGTCCAACAAATTACAATTCTCTAGTTTTTATTTTGTTTTTTCCTCCCTGAATTTTGTCTGTTGAACTGCTCAAAAATAAGCTGTACGATTTTGACCAAATTTGGCACACTTATGTAATGTCATAAAATCTAGTGAAATGCAGTATCGTCATATCTGTGAAAACGCGTGTTTTCAAAATATTCTGCCAAAACCTTCAAAATTTCACCATTTTTCGAATGTCTCAAAATTGTTTAGAGTTATTTAGCTCAAATTTTCCACAAATTTAGAGCATAATATGATACACCACAATCACCACTCAAATCTTTCAACTTTAACCCCCACTGGCCAAGAAGGACATGAATATAGAATTTTTCTTCAAAATTGACCAACTTCAAGGGCAAATTTCTCTAATAACAAGGTTGTTGTAACAATTATTTTGGTTTGGATAGATGCAGCAATGATTGCGAAAGAAAGTTACTGTTTACTTTTTAATCTCAGATTTAACCCTCAAGCACAATGAGGGGGAGAATAAGAGTACCGTTTGAAAATGCCAAAATTAGCCAACTTTGGTTGCTTTTTCCATCATTTTGGAAAAGAGTCAATTTCAAACACTTTTCGTGTACGTATTCACAATTGACTACCGAGCATATTTGCTGTTGTAAGTTTGGTTGTAAAGTTTAACCCTATCCCATTCTGGTTGCATAAAAGTAGGTACCGTCCAAAAAAAATTCCAATTTTTTCAGAATTTGGTAAATTTAGGTGGCAATTTACTCCATTTTTAATTGCTTGAGCTCTGAATGTTTTCTATAGCTGCTTGCAGCAGTCAAAGTATAACAAATTTTGTTCTATATGTTATTATTAAAAGTTTAACCCTGGGCAGATTTGAGACTTCCCATAAGGGTACTGTCAGAATAATTATTTTCGCCAACGTTTACATGCACTTTCTCAGCACTGGAGCTTTATTGTCTCAAAACCTTTTCCATGAGAGGATTGGACTTCATCCAAGAACAATTTTGCAGTTTTGCTGTTATATATTTCATTCAAAGTTTTAACCTTCACCCAGTTTTCGGGCCTTGAATTTGAGTGCCTTAAAATTCTTCATAAAATTGGCTAATTTGGAGCTCACTTTTCTTCCATTTTCGAAAGGAATATCGAAAAATGATTTACATGTTCATATTTACAATTGCCTACCGAGCATATTTGCTGTTGTAAGTTTGGTTGTGAAGTTTAACCCTATGCTCGTTCTGTTTCCATAAAAATAGGTGCAGTCCAAAAAAACTCTCGTTTTCAGAATTTGGTGAGTTTAAGTGACGATTTACTCCATTCCTAATTGATTGAGTGCTGAACGTTTTCTATGGCTGTATGCAGCTGTCAGAGTATGACAACTTTTGTTTTATATGTCATTATTAAAAGTTTAACCGTTGGCAGATTCAAGACTGCCCATATGGGTATGGTCGGTATAATTTTAATTTTCATAAAATCACTGAATATTGATAAGCATGCAGTGGTAGTTTGGAATAGAATATCCGAAAATGCTTTCGAAATTCGGATTCACAGTTCAGTTCCAAGAATATTTTCTGTTGTAAGGTTGCTGTAAAGTTTAACGCAATCCCTGTCACAGATGCATAATGGTAGATGCCATCAAAAAAGACTCATTTTTAGCTCAACTTGACAAAGTCAAGCTGAGCTATTGCCATCACTTCTCGTCCGTCCCTGTACGTACGTACGTTAGTATGTTCGTCCACAATTTCCTTTGGCACACCTCACAGGTCGCATTTATGATCAGATTACTTTGAAACTTGGTATGCTTGTTTGGGGAGACCTCTAGATGGGAGCTATCGATTTTCGTCAATTTCTGTCAAAAAATGTTGCCGCGGCCAACGTTCTTAGAACTTAGTTTAGTCAGAAGACTCAGTATTTCCCTTTGGCACACCCTGCCGGGTGCATTTATGATTGGATTGCTTTGAAACCTGGCATGCTTGTTTGGGGGTGACCTCTAGATGGGAGCTATCGATTTTCTTCAATTTCCATCAAAAATTGTTGCCGCAGCCAACGTTTTTAGAACTCAGTTTAGTCAGACCACAATATTTCCCTTTGGCACACCCTACAGGGCACATTTATGATTTGATTGCTTTGAAACCTGGTATGCTTGTTTGGGGAGACCTCTAGATGGGAGCTATTGATTTTCTTCAATTTCCGTCAAAAAATGTTGCCGCAGCCAACGTTCTTAGAACTTAGTTTAGTCAAAAAACTCAATATTTCCCTTTGGCACACACTACAGGGCACATTTATGATCGGATTGCTTTGAAACCTGGCATGCTTGTTTGGGGTGACCTCTAGATGGGAGCTATAGATTTTCTTCAATTTCCGTCAAAAAATGTTGCCGCAGCCAACGTTCTTAGAACTTAGTTTAGTCAAACCACAATATTTCCCTTTGGCGCATCTCACAGGTCGCATTTATGATCAGATTGCTTTGAAACCTGGTATGCTTGTTTGGGTAGGGCTCTAGATGGGAGCTATCGATTTTCATCAATTTCTGTCAAAAAATGTTGCCGCGGCCAACGTTCTTAGAACTTAGTTTAGTCAGAAGACTCAATATTTCCCTTTGGCACACCCTACAGGGTACATTTATGATCGGATTGCTTTGAAACCTGGCATGCTTGTTTGGGGTGACCTCTAGATGGGAGCTATCGATTTTCTTCAATTTCCGTCAAAAAAATGTTGCCGCGGCCAACGTTCTTAGAACTTAATTTAGTCAAACCACAATATTTCCCTGTGATTATAAATGAATAATATTAACGTGGATACGGTTCCACTGAATCAACTTGCACAGTATAATGGTCAGTTTACTTGCAACTTCTAAGTGATGAGATAGGAAAACAACATTTTGTGTGGAAAACCAAAATGTTTTGTGGTCATTTCTGGCAAGTAAATTGTCCGACATTTTCTGGCATATTGGCCGAAAAATCGGCTCCTTCCTGACTCAGGGGTGGGTTGGGGCACAATCCTTCATGAAACCCTGGCCCTTACGCCCATAATTCATATGTAGTAATTTTTTCCAAAGCACAAAGGACATCACTTGTTTTGCTTTCTATGAAAATATTCTGTAATTATTGAAAAGCAAATTTTGTGTTAAATGTTTTGGTGTCCTGCTGTATCTCAAATATCTGTTTTGGCTGCATAAAAACTAGTAGCATCACAAAAACTTTGATTTCCACTAAATTTTCTGTTTTCAAAACTGATCGATAGTTTTGTGTACAATACAGTTTGCCTTTTCACATTAAAAAGTTGGGAAAGCCCGTAATTTGTCCAACAAATTACAATTCTCTAGTTTGACATTAAAATTGAACCAACAGCAGTGTCGCTCATACGCCCACTGCATCCAGACCAGTGAAGGCAGATACACAAAATCTTCAGAAGTTGTTCTACTATCCCTGCTCGACAGGACTGTATCTTTGTTGAGTGGCGTGACCACACGGGAACAACGTGGATCACGTGGAAACCACGGGGACGATTCGTCCCTACTCTACTCCCAATACAATGCCATTTCCATTCACTATTTACCAATTATATCACTGGTCGAATTTGGCATTATTTCTGTCTAATTGATGAACTGTTCAGCTTTAAATATTCGCACATTCATATGGGACAGAAAGTTTTGAGTTAAACTGCTTATTTTAGACTGTCCCGGCAGAAACTGACAACTCGATCCGGTGGAGAAAAAGCCATCATCTGGCTAATTTGACATTCAAATTGAACAGATACAATGTCGGATAAACGCCAATTATGTCCCGACCATGCAAGGCAGCAGCTTGAAATTCTCAGAATGTTTTCTACTGTCCCTGCCCGACAGTTTAGTATCTTTGTCAAGTGCCGAGACCGCGTGGAAATACCATGGATCAGGTGGAAACCGAGGACATGATTCGTCCCTACTTTATTCTCAATTCAACGACTTTTCCATTCATTATTTACCTGTCACCGGCTGAGTTAGGTATTATATTTGTCTATTTGATGAACCTTTCAACCTTAACTATTTGCGGCTTCATGTAGCACCACCGAAAGGCCACTGCATGGTTACCAATATATTCAGGGATTGATTTTACGAAAATAACAATTATTCCGACTATACCCACATGGGAACTCCTAAATATGCCAAGGTTAAACTTTTTCACAATTTTTCCATTATATCTGTCTCATATACAATGAAATACATGTAATATGAGTTACTGTCACACACAAATTAGTTGTATATTTGATTTGGTTTAAACCATCTAGAGAGCTTGTATACACAGTGATAGGTACAGTTCAAGTCAAAATGAGTTGATTAAAGGGATATTGAACAGCTTTTTAATATTTCTTGCATTACAT
Organism: Pictodentalium vernedei; assembly: GCA_031216915.1. Classification (NCBI taxonomy): domain Eukaryota; kingdom Metazoa; phylum Mollusca; class Scaphopoda; order Dentaliida; family Dentaliidae; genus Pictodentalium; species Pictodentalium vernedei. Next base: position 417,365,871 of record CM062295.1, read on the forward strand.
TACCACTTTGCTATTTATTGACAGAAGGATTTCACAGAGGGTTTCCCTGACGGTATTTATTTATTGGTGTTTACGGTCACATACTTATCCACAATGGTTAATCGTAACCGTGACAGTTTTACGGGTGGGGGAAGTCGGAGGACCCAGAGAGAACCACCGAGCATCGACGAGCAACTGTCAGCTCAACATTACGTGGGTCGCCCCAGATAGGGAGCAAACTCGGGACCTCTGTCATAGAAGTCAAACAGTCTACCACTGAGAAAATGTGCTTTCTTTCCTGGCGGTATTCATATTTGTACGGCCAGACTGGTGTTGGATAACACGGAACACCAAAACATATAACACAAAATTTGTTCCCCATTGAGTTTGGAAGGCAGTTATGAAAAGCTCAAAGAGCTCTTTCCTTTTTGTTTTTGGACAAGTGAATATTCACTCAAAGTCATTTTTTGCAGACAGTGCTATTTTTAAGTGGCCAAAGCACATGTTTCATTAAGTCCCAGACATAACTAAAGCCGGATTTATTGATTAAACATCTCTGCGTATAGCAAAGCAAAGTGTCTCAAATTAACCCATTCCAAAATGATAGTAGAGAGTAACCAAAGTTGAATAATTTGGGTATTTGATTGGTTGAAGACAAGTACACCCTCAAAGTACCCTTAGTACACGTCGCCACCATGCACAAAGGACATCACTTGTTTTGCTTTCTTTCCTTTTTGTTTTTGGGCAAGTGAATATTCACTCAAAGTCATTTTTTGCAGACAGTGCTATTTTTAAGTGGCCAAAGCACATGTTTCATTAAGTCCCAGACATAACTAAAGCCGGATTTATTGATTAAACATCTCTGCGTATAGCAAAGCAAAGTGTCTCAAATTAACCCATTCCAAAATGATAGTAGAGAGTAACCAAAGTTGAATAATTTGGGTATTTGATTGGTTGAAGACAAGTACACCCTCAAAGTACCCTTAGTACACGTCGCCACCATGCCCCCCCCCCCCCCCCCCCCCACTCCCAAAGCCCCCCCACCCCCACTTTGGAAATTAAATTGGGATGAAGTGTCTTGCTCAAGGACACAATGTGGTTGCCACAGGCGGGATTCGAACCGAGGACTTCTTGGATTGCAACAATCATCTCTACCTTCTGAGCCACCATGCTGCCGTAATATGCAGTAATAGCGCTCTTTATGTGTACTTGTGTGATTATAAATGAATAATATTAACGTGGATACGGTTCCACTGAATCAACTTGTACAGTATAATGGTCAGTTTACTTGCAACTTCTAAGTGATGAGATAGGAAAACAACATTTTGTGTGGAAAACCAAAATGTTTTGTGGTCATTTCTGGCAAGTAAATTGTCCGACATTTTCTGGCATATTGGCTGAAAAATCGGCTCCTTCCTGACTCAGGGGTGGGTTGGGGCACAGTCCTTCATGAAACCCTGGCCCTTACGCCCATAATTCATATGTACTAATTTTTTCCAAAGCACAAAGGACATCACTTGTTTTGCTTTCTTTCCTTTTTGTTTTTGGGCAAGTGAATATTCACTCAAAGTCATTTTTTGCAGACAGTGCTATTTTTAAGTGGCCAAAGCACATGTTTCATTAAGTCCCAGACATAACTAAAGCCGGATTTATTGATTAAACATCTCTGCATATAGCAAAGCAAAGTGTCTCAAATTAACCCATTCCAAAATGATAGTAGAGAGTAACCAAAGTTGGATAATTTGGGTATTTCCAAATGGTACACTTATTCTCACTCTCATTGTGCTTGAGGGTTAAATCTGAAATTGAAAAGGTATACCAATCTTACTCAGAGACGGTGAGTACAGAAAAATACGAAATTAATCAGAAAATGAATTTTGTCTGACTGTATTAACATTTGTACGAGCAAAACTGGTACTGGATTTATTTATTTATTTATTAGGTTTTAACGACACATTAACAGCCAAGGTCATATTATGTCGGTGACAGCTGTATGGGTGAAGGAAGCCGGAGTACCCAGAGAGAACCACCGAGCAATGACGAGCAGCTGCCAGCTCCCCAACATAGTGCCTCTGCACTATAGCACAGGCAAGGTTAGATTGGTTGAAGACATGTGCACCATCGACGTGCAGTATGCCTTAGTACACGGCGTCATGGTGCCCCCATGCGGACAGTCGGGGTGAAGTGATCGGGACATAATTGGAATATATCCGACAGATACAATGTCGGATATATTCCAATTATGTCCTGATCATGCAAGGCAGCAACTTAATGTTTCCTACTGTCCCTGCTCGACAGTATCTTTGTCAAGTGCCGAGACCGAGTGGAAATACCATGGATCAGATGGAAACCGAGGGCACAATTCGTCCCTACTTTGTTCTCAACTCAACGACTTTTCCATTCATTATTTACCGGTCACCGGATGAGTTAGGTATTATATTTGACTATTTGATGAACTTTTCAACCTTAACTATTTGCGGCTTCATGTAGCACCACTGAAAGCCACTGCACGGTTACCAAAATATTCAGGGATTGATTTTTACGAAAATAACAATTATTCCGACTATACCCACATGGGAACTCCTAAATATGCCAAGGGTTAAACTTTTGATAATGACGTATACAACAGAAGTTGTCATGCTATGCTTGCTGCATGCAGGCACAGAAAACATTCAGTGCTCAATGAATTAGGAATGGAGTAAATTGTCACTTAAACCTACAAAATTCTGAAAAAATGAGTTTTTTCGACGGCATCTACCATTATGTATCTGAGACAGGGATGGCGTTAAACTTTACAGCAACCCTATAACAGAAAATATTCTTGGAATTGAACTGTGAATCCGAATTTCGAAAGCATTTTCGGATATTCTATTCCAAACTACCACTGCACGCTTATCAATATTCAGTGATTTTATGAAAATTAAAATTATTCCGACCATACCCATATGGGCAGTCTCGAATCTGCCAACAGTTAAACTTTTAATAATGGCATATAAAACAAAAGTTGTCATACTATGACTGCTGCATAGAGCCATAGAAAACATTCAGCGCTCAATCAAATAGGAATGGAGTAAATCGTCACTTAAACTTACCAAATTCTGAAAACAAGGGTTTTTTTGGACTGCACCTATCTTTATGCAAACAGAACGAGCATAGGGTTAAACTTTGCAACCAAACTTACAACAGCAAATATGCTCGGTAGGCAATTGTAAATACAAACATGTAAATCATTTTTAGCTCGACTTTGGCGAAGCCAAATTTGAGCTTACACCATGGCCTGTCATCCGTCTGGCCGTCTGTCCGTCAACAATTGGATACGGCTCGGGCTAGAGGCCGTATTTATGAACCTATCTTTACGAAACTTCTTGGGTACCTTTGTTATGACTGTGGGACGAGAACGAGTGTTTTTGGGTGCGGTCCGAAATTCAAGATGGCTGCCAGCTGCCATTTTGTACCGACGATGCAGAAATCTGTTTTTTGTACAGAACTTCCATATGAAAGCTCTGATTTGAATAATTTTTTGTATGAATGTTTAGTACCATGGGATACATCACATATAATACGGTTTTTTTTCTTGTGCGTAAATTATGCAAATTAGACAAACTTTGATGTTTTTTGGTGTTACTTTCAGCACTGTAAGTGCAAATGCCAATACGGCTCAGGCTAGAGGACGTATTTATGAACCGATCTTTATGAAACTCCTTGGGTACCTTTGTTATCACCATGGGATGAGAACAAGTGTTTTTGGGTCCGGTCCGAAATTCAAGATGGCCGATGGCAGCCATTTTGTACACAATTTGGTGCAATCAGATTTTTGCACAGAACTTCCATATGAAAGCACTGATTTGAATAATTTTTTGTGTGAATGTTTAGTACCATGGGATACATCACATATAATACAGGTTTTTTTCTCGTGCAGAAATTATGCAAATTAGATGAACTTTGATTTTTTCAGTGCTACTTACACACAGTAAGTACACATGTCAATACGGCTCGGGCTAGAGTCTGTATTTATGAACCGATCTTCACGAAACATCTTGGGTACCTTTGTTATCATCTTGGGACAAGAACGAGTGTTTCTGGGTGCGGTCCAAAATTCAAGATGGCTTCCAGTGGCCATTTTGTACCGAAATTAGGTCTAATCAGTTTTTTGTACACAACTTCTATACGGCTCAGGCTAGAGGCTGTATTTATGAACCGATCTTTATGAAACTTCGTGGGTACCTTTGTTATCATCGTGGGATGAGAACGAGTGTTTTTGGGTGTGGTCCGAAATTCAAGATGGCCACCAGCAGCCATTTTGTACCAAAATTAGTGCAATCAGTCTTTTGTACAGAACTTCTGTATGAAAGTTCTGATTTAAATAAATTGTTGTATGAATGTTTAGTAACATGGAATAATACATCACATATAGTACGGGTTTTTTTCTCTCGTGCAGAAATTATGCAAATTAGATGAACTTTGATTTATTCAGTGCTACTTATACACTGTAAGTGCACATACGGCTCGGGCTAGAGGCTTTATTTATGAACCGATCTTCACAAAACTTCTTGGGTACCTTTGTTATCACCTTGGGACGAGAACGATTGTTTCTGGGTGCGGTCCAAAATTCAATGTCGGATATATTCCAATTATGTCCCGATCATGCAAGGCAGCAACTTAATGTTTCCTACTGTCCCTGCTCGACAGTATCTTTGTCAAGTGCCGAGACCGAGTGGAAATACCATGGATCAGATGGAAGCCGAGGGCACAATTCGTCCCTACTTTATTCTCAACTCAACGTCTTTTCCATTCATTATTTACCGGTCACCGGATAAGTTAGGTATTATATTTGTCTATTTGATGAACTTTTCAACCTTAACTATTTGCGGCTTCATGTAGCACCACTGAAAGCCACTGCACGGGTACCAATATATTCAGGGATTGATTTTACGAAAATAACAATTATTCCGACTATACCCACATGGGAACTCCTAAATATGCCAAGGGTTAAACTTTTGATAATGACGTATACAACAGAAGTTGTCATGCTATGCTTGCTGCATGCAGGCACAGAAAACATTCAGCGCTCAATGAATTAGGAATGGAGTAAATTGTCACTTAAACCTACAAAATTCTGAAAAAATGAGTTTTTTTCGATGGCATCTACCATTATGTATCTGAGACAGGGATGGCGTTAAACTTTACAGCAACCCTATAACAGAAAATATTCTTGGAATTGAACTGTGAATCCGAATTTTGAAAGCATTTTTGGATATTCTATTCCAAACTACCACTGCACGCTTATCAATATTCAGTGATTTTATGAAAATTAAAATTATTCCAACCATACCCATATGGGCAGTCTTGAATCTGCCAACAGTTAAACTTTTAATAATGGCATATAAAACAAAAGTTGTCATACTATGACTGCTGCATACAGCCATAGAAAACGTTCAGCGCTCAATCAATTAGGAATGGAGTAAATCGTCACTTAAACTTACCAAATTCTGAAAACGAGAGTTTTTTTGGACTGCACCTATCTTTATGCAATCAGAACGAGCATAGGGTTAAACTTTACAACCAAACTTACAACAGCAAATATGCTCGGTAGGCAATTGTAAATACGAACATGTAAATCATTTTTAGCTTGACTTTGGCGAAGCCAAATTTGAGCTTATGCCATGGCCCGTCGTCTGTCTGGCCATCTGTCCGTCAACAATTGGATACGGCTCGGGCTAGAGGCCGTATTTATGAACCTATCTTTACGATACTTCTGGGGTACCTTTGTAATGACCGTGGGACGAGAACAAGTGTTTTTGGGTGCTGTCCGAAATTCAAGATGGCTGCCAGCTGCCATTTTGTACCGACGATGCAGAAATCTGTTTTTTGTACAGAACTTCCATATGAAAGCTCTGATTTGAATAATTTTTTGTATGAATGTTTAGTACCATGGGATACATCACATATAATACGGGTTTTTTTCTCGTGCGTAAATTATGCAAATTAGACAAACTTTGATGTTTTTGGTGTTACTTTCAGCACTGTAAGTGCAAATGCCAATACGGCTCGGGCTAGAGGACGTATTTATGAACCGATCTTTACGAAACTCCTTGAGTACCTTTGTTATCACCATGGGACGAGAACAAGTGTTTTTGGGTCCGGTCCGAAATTTAAGATGGCCGATGGCAGCCATTTTGTACAAAATTTGGTGCAATCAGATTTTTGCACAGAACTTCCATATGAAAGCGCTGATTTGAATAATTTTTTGTGTGAATGTTTAGTACCATGGGATACATCACATATAATACAGGTTTTTTCTCGTGCAGAAATTATGCAAATTAGATGAACTTTGATTTTTTCAGTGCTACTTACACACAGTAAGTACACATGTCAATACGGCTCGGGCTAGAGTCTGTATTTATGAACCGATCTTCACGAAACGTCTTGGGTACCTTTGTTATCACCTTGGGACAAGAACGAGTGTTTCTGGGTGCGGTCCAAAATTCAAGATGGCTTCCAGTGGCCATTTTGTACCGAAATTAGGTCTAATCAGTTTTTTGTACACAACTTCTATACGGCTCAGGCTAGAGGCTGTATTTATGAACCGATCTTTATGAAACTTCGTGGGTACCTTTGTTATCACCGTGGGATGAGAACGAGTGTTTTTGGGTGTGGTCCGAAATTCAAGATGGCCACCAGCAGCCATTTTGTACCAAAATTAGTGCAATCAGTCTTTTGTACAGAACTTCTGTAGGAAAGTTCTGATTTAAATAAATTGTTGTATGAATGTTTAGTAACATGGAATACATCACATGTAGTACGGGTCTTTTTCTTGTGCATAAATTATGCAAATTAGATGAACTTTGATTTATTCAGTGCTACTTATACACTGTAAGTGCACATGTCAATACGGCTCGGGCTAGAGGCTTTATTTATGAACTGATCTTCACAAAACTTCTTGGGTACCTTTGTTATCACCTTGGGATGAGAACGAGTGTTTCTGGGTGCGGTCCGAAATTCAAGATGGCTGCCAGTGGCCATTTTGTACCGAAATTAGGTCCAATCAGTTTTTTGTCACAACTTCTACACAGCTCATATTTGTGAACTGATCTTCACGAAGCTTCTTGGGTACCTTTGTTTTCACCTTGGGATAGGAACGAGTGTGTTTTGGGGTGCCTTTGTTATCACTGTGCTATGAGAACAAATATTTTGGGGTTCAGTCAGACCCACTCTGGGACTCAATGATTTTTTTCTAGTTTAGCATCTGACTGTCACCCACCTTTACAATACTTTACCTATACATTTGTTTCAGGCAACGGTCAGTATTTATGTACAGACCGTTACAATACTTTATATGTACCTTTGTTATCAGGTCATTACCTAGATGTTTGTCATTGCTGTGTCACATACTGTAACAGAATCGGTGATTTTAAATGCGCCACTCACCATAAATCCTTGGCTAATTCTGCCTAGCAGCAATCGCAGACTTCAAAACATGTATCACAGCCAAATTATCCCAGTTTTTAATTCTCCAGATCAACAGCTTGTTCGCCAACTTCGTACATCAGGGACTGATCCATTCAACTGCAGGAGTATATCCCGACACCAGTCATTATGTTCCTTGTTGAAATGGTCCTGTTTCTTCACATTCTTCCCCATTTTATTTTTTTTAAGACTCACTACCTGAGGAAGGTTATGGATTAGTAGGTGTCAAACCCTTCACCAGTAACAGATGTCAACAAAATTAAGAAACAAGTTCACCTTGGATGCCAGTACCTACTTATATCTATAATACATTAGGCAAAACCCAGACCAATGTTGCAAATCCATTTTCCATTTACATTTATTTATTCTAATAGATACCAGGGTCCCGAAAGCTCAGAACTTTTGGTAGTCTGGTATGATACATGTAAATCCAAATTTTTTTTTTTTTTGTTATCAGTCTGCTTTCATAAACATATATAACACTATATATATAAATTGACTCAAATTTACACATATAGACAGATATATATACATTTTCATGCAAATGTGCATGTACAATTTACAAAATGGGTTACAACATTCCTAATGTAGTCAAGAAGGGATGCCATATAACTGGCCAGCATTTTGGTTGGCTAAAGCAACCAAAACAGATAGAGGAACATTTTTTCTTTTACTCAAATATTCAAACACTGGCATGAGCATCCATGGTGTATTTATTGGACAGTGGCGAAGAGGCGACAAGTACGGTGAGTCAGATTCAAAAAGAATCTTTTCTACTGGCAACACAGATATGGCTTCTAAGGTGACAGAATCTCTGAATATACTATGCGTGAAACCAAACTTACAGTTCGGTAATATTTGTTGCCAAACTCTGAGCTCATCAGATGATCCCATAAAACAATGTCTATGGACATTTAGATGGGTCAACCCCAGATCTTCAAAAATGTGGAGCACTTTCTTTGCCGCTTCGCCATTGCCAGAGTCTCGACAGTGAATCACGACAGCTTTGCTGTATTTCTCTGCCAGGGGTAAAACTTGGTATAGAAACTTTTCTTGACTCAATAATTTTCTTTCCCTACATGCCTCTCCATCTCCACATAGAGGTCTACATTTACAGGTAGTAGTTAAGTCTATACCAATTTTTCCTAGTCCTACACAAATAGGTAGTCTCAAATGGGCCTCTATTTTTTTTAAATAGCGATTTACAGAGCAGGAATCCACTAAATGAGGATGTAAACCAAATGTTACATAAATTCGCTTATCAGCAGATAACTGTTTTTCCCAAAATCTCCACTGCTCTGGAAAAACATAGTTGGCAATAGCCCCAACAAGAGGTAACCTCTTAGATTCTCTAACTTGCGACTCAATTTGTAGAAGTGAAGTTTTCCCTGATCTTTTTAGTAGTTGGTCCAAATGGAAATGGCTATCAATAATAGGAATGTTCACAGCAGGAATATTTTCTGTCAGTTCTGTTGTAGCGGCCATTCCATTATATAAGAGAGGAGTTTCCAACCTACTCACTTCATCTCTTTCATTAACATCTAACTTGGCCAACATCTCCGGAAAAATTCTCCAGTGTGCAAGAGTAATAATGGAATTAGGTGGAGAGACAGAGAACTCTGAAGGTTTTTCCATGTCTTGAACAGTCAAATACTGTTCCATAACAGCCCTCTCTTCTGTCAAAAATGGATTTGGAGTCTTCTCAGCTGGATAAAGTTTATGTGTTAATACATATCCAAAAAGATCTTCTAAACTGCTTAAAGCAAAGGCTTCTCTAAAATAATGGAACAATCCATTTATAAGTAATATCCAGTGTCTGAGCTTATCGTCATTGAAGCCTGCACCATAAGAATGGTCTTCCTTCTCCACATGTCTTTTCTTTAGAAAGCAGTTAACCCCTTCTTGCTTTCTACACTGCCAACAGGCTGTCTTGGCTGCCACATACCAAGGCAAATGACATGTTACCACATGTCTCTTTAAATTTCTTTCTCTTGCTCCACATATATGGCATGGTCTGTGTGTTGTTCCTGATTTTTTCACTTCAATTATTCTTTCATCCTTAACTTCTAAAAGTATATCTGAAGCATTTGCTGAACTCTCTTCTTCCGAAAACACTTCATCCAGAACGACAAATTCTTCAAGTCCATTTGAAGTGTGTTGACTTGACTCATCTTCTTCCTTGTTTTCATTATTTACAACATTCACTAACCCAGTCTCATCATAATCAGGAACAAAGTAGGCCTCATCTAAGTCATCCATCTGCAACATAATATATACACGAGTCTGAGGACAAATTCTACATTGATGTGGGTTAGTGTGACAGAGCAACTGTGTTCATTGTGCATAAAAAAATGATTTGCATGCATAATGTGTTTCATGTTATTACTGAACATAATCTTTGAACTTGACTGGTGGTTTTGTTTTTCTCCCTGTCCTTGTTATAACTGGGTTATCTTTAAACAAATTTGAAAGATCATTTTCATCAATGATGTCCTCAGTGAGTTCTTCTGTTGGAGCTATCACCTTTTCTTGTTGTGACTCATCTCTTGATTCTGTCATCGATTCTTCATGAAAAAGGTTATGTCGCAACCTTCTTAACCATAATGGTAATTCTGCATCTCGACACCTTTTCAGTCGATCGTGATGCAGCATATATGTACCTTTTCTGTCTTGCACTTTATAGAGTGGCGATCTGTTTTCTGTGACCAAATATGGTCCTGCCCAAGGTGCTCTCAGTTTACTGCTTTGTCCCACTTTGGTTGTAGAATCTTTCTTATAAACAATATCACCTATTTCATATTGGCTCTCATGGGTACGCAAATCATAATCCTTTTTCTGACTCAATTGAGCTTGACCTAAATTCTTGCGTGCAAATTGATGAATTTTTGGAATTACCTCATTCAGATGAAGAACCCAGTCTGCAGGCGTATATTCTTCAGAATTAATTTCATGTGTGCCAAAAAGTAAATCTATTGGCTGTATTACTTCTCTGCCTAGCATTAGTCTGTTAGGTGTAAAACCAGTTTGTTGATTTTCCATAGAATGAAGTGCCATAGCTAATAAAGGTAAGTCTCTGTCCCAGTCTTTGCAGTGTCCCTCTATAAAACATCTAATCATTTGTAGTAGTGTCCTGTTGTAACGTTCTACCTGACCATTTGATGATGGGTGATATGGTGTAGTCCTGGTTTTTGCAATCTGCAGCTGCTCACACAAGGATTTAAAAAGACTACTTTCGAAGTTCCTACCCTGATCAGTATGAACTTCCAAGGGGCAACCAAACGTTACAATAAAATGAAGAATAAATTTATGTGCCACTTGCACAGCTGATTGATCAGGTAATGCAGTTATCTCTATCCATTTCGTAAATTGATCAATCATCATAAGAACGTAAGAATTGCCACTGTTACTTGAGTAGAATGGCCCCAGAATGTCAATATGTATTCTTTCCATTGGGAATCCCGCATGGAAGGATTTTAGTGGAGCTCTATGTGTAACATTAGATTTCTTCTGTTGATTACAGGTTTTACAGGACTGGACATAAGCTCTACAATCTGCAGACATATTGTGCCACATAAATGACTGTTTCAGCCTCTGAAGAGTCTTGTTCTGTCCTAGATGACCAGCAGATTTTATATCATGGCAGTAATGCAGAATTTCTCTTTTAAGTGTGTCTGGAACAACTAAAACCAAATCTCTTTCGAGTTTGTTCTCCCATCGGTATACTAAAATACCTTCATAAAACTGTAGTTGAGTTCTACACAACCAAAGTGCTTTAACACATGGACTGCAAAGGTATAATTCACTTTTTTCAGGAACAATATCATTTTCTAACCAAAACATTATTCTTCCAATATTTTCATCTTTTTGTTGTAGCTCTCTCAAATCTGTTTTGGTATATGGTTCAAACCAGGTTACACGTGCAATTTGTACTGCTTGCAAGTCTTCTAAAACTTGTTTCTCTTTTGAAAAAGCTTGTTCAAAATGAGGTTTAAAATTATTTGAAGATGACTTCAATGCCAGAGGAATAACATCATCCACATCTTCGGCAAACCTTTCCCACTGCATATGTGCTCTAATACAATAGTGGCATCCTTTACATGGTAAAGTTTCAGGTGTTTTTCCAGCCTCATAGCAATCACATTCTTCTAAATCATCTGGAATGCGAGATAAACTGTCTGCATTAGTATGCTGCTTCCCAGGTCGATGTATAATTTTTATATCATATTGGGATAATTCCTCTATCCACCGTGCTAGTTGACCTTCTATATTCTTAAATCTCATCATCCAGACGAGGCTATTATGGTCTGTACGGACAAGAAATTTTCTACCCAGAAGATAGTGACGATAATGTCTGCAAAATTTCACAACAGCAAGGAGTTCCTTTCGGGTGGTGCAGTACTTGCGCTGAGCAGGAATCAGAACATGACTTGCGTAGCCAATAACTTTTATTTGTCCGTCTTGTATCTGAGATAATTCTGCTCCTATGGCTTTGTGTGAGGCATCTGTATCAAGTATAAATTCTCCAGTAGGTGTTGGATATGACAGCAAAGGAGGTTTTACCATCACTTTCTTCAAATGGTCAAAGGAATCCTGGTGCTCTTTCAGCCAAATAAACTGCTTCTTTGGTGATGTAAGCTCATAAAGTGGAGCACTGAGTTCTGCAAAATTTCTGATATGGTCCCTATGATAATTGACAAACCCAAGGAATGCCATCAACTCCTGTTGTGTCTTTGGTACTGGCCACTTGGCCAGTGTCTCAATTTTACTTGGAGCTACTGCGATTCCGTCACTGTTAACAAGCTTTCCAAGGAATTCAACTTCTTCCTTGAACAGTCGACATTTCTTTGGTTTCAGTTTCAGATTATTTTGACGAAATCTAATAAAAACATTTTCTAGGTGCTTCAGTGCGGTTTCAAAATCAGAACCCAGGACGACAATATCGTCAAGATAGACCAGAAGCTCCTTCCACGTCAATCCTCGTAGCACGAGTTGCATGGCACGCTGAAATGTGGCAGGAGCATTACACAATCCGAAACTCATACGTGTATGCTCAAATAATCCGTACTTAGTTATAACTGCAGTCTTTTTTCTGTCACATTCTCGAATTTTTGGTATCTGGTAATAACCTGATGCCATATCAAGTGTGGAAAAATATTTTGTTCCCGACAGCATGTCCAAACAGTCTTCAATCAAAGGTAGTGGGAAGTTATCTTTCACTGTTTTTGAATTCAGTGATCGAAAGTCTACACACCAGCGAACACCTCCATCCTTCTTTCGCACTAATACAGGTGCTGCAGCCCAATCAGACATAGATGGTTGGATTATTCCAGCATTCAACAATTTTTGTAGGTGGCTGTATTCCTGTTCTTCAAATCCTGTGTTTATTTCATGTTCCACACTCTCTAAGCATCCCAGATCAAAGTCGTGACTTGCAAAAACGTCTTGGTATTCAACAAGTAATTTTGCTACCTCTAAACTTTGATGATTTGTCAGATTTGTAACTGACTGATCAAAAAGTTCTTGTAGGTGAGATGGCATTTTTTCATGTGCTATAGAGGAATTTTGCTCTTTATTTGCATGAGCCTTTATATTGACAAGTTGAAGTACAGAAGGTTCGAAGTCATAGAAACTTTGAACTGATTCCGTCCCTCTATTGTCAATTATTTTGGAATCAGAAATGACAGATTGAAAAGCAGAAGGCTCGAAGTCACAGAAACTTTGAACACAGTCTGCGTCTCTTTTATCATTACCTGTATCCCTCAATGATCCAAACTCACTGGTTTGAGTAACACTCGCTACTTGTGTGTCTTCATGGCAGGGAAGAGATTCGAAGTCATTGAAACTTTGATCACTCTCCTCATCTAAACTTTCTGCAGTGCCAACCAAGGTGTGTTTCTTCAACTTCAAGAAGCAATTGGTGTCATTAATAGCCTTGACAACCACATGTCCTCCACTACCAATTGCTGATGATAATAGGATACCATTTCTTTGATGGACTGGCTCAAAAATAAAAGAAGAGTCATCAAATATTGGACTTTCTACTTTCAGGTCCACAAACGAAATTGTGTTTGGTGGTAAAGGAACTGCCTTCATCACTACAACTCTTGCTATTGGTATTTCAGTATTGGAGTCAGCTCTCTTGAATGTTGCCTTTACCACTTCATCTTCAATAGTTACTGTGTTGTTCCTTAAATTTACCATACATCCATTAGCCTGGAGGAAATCTAAGCCCCAAATAAATTTCTCTCCAATGGGTGCAACACAAACATCCCATTTAAAGATCTTAGATCCAATCTGTATCTTGATATTTGGAATAATTCTTCCAATTACAGGCTGGCTTCCAATTCCCTTCAATATCACCTGGTTGGCCATTTCAGTTGAATCTTTATAAGAAGACTCAAAAAATTGCTCATCCATCAGAGTCAACATGGCGGCAGTATCTACAATTGCAGAAGCATCTTCATTGTTGACTCTAATAGGTATTATTAGGGATACTCCATTTACTCTATTTACATATATTTCAGGCAAATCAGTATATTTACAACTAGAATCTCCATTCTTTCTGGAATTATTTTCTTTTAATGGGCCCCTTTGGCATTGGACCAAGCGTTGCCCTGTGCACTCAGTCCGCTTTGGTTTAAATCCTTCTGTGCGGTGACTTCAGGATTCTCACAGTCCTGTCCATTCTGTTTTGGAACTTTTCTCCAAGACTGGTTGGTTTTGTTATTTCCCCGATAGGCATTCCTTCTTTGATTGTTATTTTGCCTCCATAGTTGTCTTGCTGCAGGCGGTCTGTAAAATCTATCTGTATTCTGATAGCTGCTTTCTTGGAATTTGTTTTTCATAAAAGAAGTCATATCCTGCACCATCGTTTTCAATGACTCGACCTCTTTCTCCAAATTCGATGAATTTCCTTGCGAATCTGCTTTATTGACAGAATAATCAATGTCAACTTCGCTGGAGTCTGGGTCTATGAATGAGACTTGCCGCTGATGGAAGTTTGGGCGAAAACCAATGATAGTTCTCTGGTTGGCTATAGTCGCTTTCATGTATTTGAGAGCTTTTAAAATATTTGGAGGATTTTTTTCCATTACAACCTTCACTGCATCCTTATCTCGGCAGCCACGCAAAAATACCTCTGTGGAAATCTGCTCCACTGTTCTTCTGTCTGAATCTGGGTATCCATCTAAAGTGAGTAAATGTACCCTGTGTGAAAAATCTTCTAGCAATTCTTCTTCTCTTTGTTTTAAGAACTGAAGCTGTCTGCGAGCAGATGTTGGTGCCTCCTTGCGGCTGAATCGACGTTTCAATTCATGTTTCAACTCATGATAACCCAAATGATAGCCCAATACATTTGCATATTCCAGGGCATCTTCTGATAAGCAGTCATACAGCCGATTTAATCTCTTTCTTCGATTCCAATGCCTATCTTTAGCAGTCCTTTCAAATTTAAAAATAAAAGGCTCCCATTTCATTGTTCCCTTTCCGTTAAAAACGGGCAATTTTTGTAACTGTGGACTCCTGCTTCTACTTCTTCTTCGAGAGTGGTGTCTTCTATGACGATAATGTCCATATGAACTGTCGCTTCCCCCATCACTTGAGCTTGTTGATGAGCTTGACCTGTAGTCATCTCTAAAATGTCTTTTATGTGGCGATTTACTTGAGTAGCTAGATGAACTACTAGAAACATAATCTTTTCTACTAGAATGACGTTGTCCATATCTGTTATCACCTTTATGAGAGTCGGAAGAGCTGTGATCAAATCGATTACTTCTTCGATGATGATGTTTTGAACTAACTCGTTCATCCGAGTCATAAGGATCTGATGAACCACATCTTCGTGGTCTATGGCTGCTTTTCTTTTGTTTTGTTTTCTCTGCTATCCTATCATCTTTGGGTTTATTATTTTTTGTTTCGTAAGGCTTTCGCTTATTGTCAGCTAATAATTGTTTGTTTCGTAATCCAATGCCATGACCTATTTTTTCGGGTTCCTTAATTTCATCTTCTGACTCAGTACAATCTGATTCTGGTTTTGATTCTAATTTGAATTTAAAAATTTCTTGTGATGTTTTGGCACTACTTAGTTTCTTGGTTTCTCCATATTCATTCCTCACTGGAGTGGATAGTAAGTGCTTCTCGGCTACATTTTCTCTTTCAATCTTCTGCTCTTCTAATGCCAAATATAATGTTTTATAATCTCTATCAAACTTTTCTCTCATTTTATCCATTTTTGTAGTTGTGTCCCTTTTAAATGCTTCCAGTCCACGCCAAAACATCTCGAGTTCTGTTTCAGCAAATAATTTAGCAGCCAGTAAATCTGCTTTTTCTTTTTTCCATCTCTCTCTCTCATTCTCTTGTTCTATTTTTATTTTTTCCATTTCTGTCTTTATGTCTAGAATTATTTGGTGGAGACTTGAGGACATTTGTTCTTTTGTTTGTGGAGAATGAGTGTGTCCACCAAATAAATGATCTGGACTGGCAATAGGTGACTTTCTGGGAATTTCCAAAGAAATAACCCCTTCACTAATCCAATTTTCCCAAACAGAAGCAGCTATGCCTGTCTCTCTTTCAAGATCCTCAAGTCTTAAATAACCTGCTGCTTGTCGATAATCATAAAGCCTCTTTGCTTTTATTGGTCCAATATTTTGTAAATGTTGAAAGTCATCTAAGGGAATTGTTTGCAAATTAAGTGCCATAGTGTAAATGAAGTGTAGAGAAACAAACAATGCCTATACTATAAATTAGTTTGAGTGAAAACCAATTGTATTTATACAAACTTCAAACACAATAAACACAAATATTTATAAAAGTTGTGTTTTAACTTTCACAAAATTTTTCAAAGATTACTTTTAATCATTTGAAACGGAAAATACTTCAAAGAAAAAAAAATAATAACTTCAGAAGTATTCATTTTCAGTGCATAGATTTTATTATGGCCCCTCTGTGTTTCCATACTTTTAGAAAAAAAAAAAAATTATTGCACAGAATTTATGTCTCATAGGTGTTTCCATACTTTTATAAAAAAAAAATAAATTATTGTATATATTTTGTTATGTTACCTCCGGCCTTCCGTACTTTTAGAAAAACATTATTGTATAGATTTTGTTATGACCCCTTAGTGTTTCCATACTTTCGAAAAGAAACACAAAAATGTAAACATTCACTTTGTCATTATTTATGTTGAAAATTATGCACTGTATTTTGCAATATATACATTTATTATTAGCACATTAGAAATCATTGAAATGAATCAAATAAACTCATAGCTATCTGAATTTCAGGAATTTTTATCAACAAGTGTCAGATCAAACTTTCATTTTTCTACAACTGATTTTATATTTTTCGGCATTTTAATTTTATTGAATTAAATTTGAATGAACGTTAATGAGAAAGTTAAATTCGTTTCAAAAGCAAGAACTTTTGGAACGATCCCTATGAAAACAATTCAAAATTCAAAATAACCGTTACCAGGGACGCCGAATTCTAACATTTTTCATGAGATTTCCTCGCGTTTCCAATTGATCTCGTCGCCATTTGTAACAGAATCGGTGATTTTAAATGCGCCACTCACCATAAATCCTTGGCTAATTCTGCCTAGCAGCAATCGCAGACTTCAAAACATGTATCACAGCCAAATTATCCCAGTTTTTAATTCTCCAGATCAACAGCTTGTTCGCCAACTTCGTACATCAGGGACTGATCCATTCAACTGCAGGAGTATATCCCGACACCAGTCATTATGTTCCTTGTTGAAATGGTCCTGTTTCTTCACAATACTATACATGTACATGTCTTTGTCTTGACAAGTTGAGCTACAGTGTTATTGACACTTTCATTCGATATTCCTTTCGAAAATGGAAGAAAAGTGAGCTCCAAATTAGCCAATTTTATGAAGAATTTTAGGGCACTCAAATTCAAGGCCCGAAAACTGGGTGAAGGTTAAAACTTTGAATAAAATATATAACAGCAAAATTGTTCTTGGATGAAAGTTTTGAGACAATATGGCTCCAGTGCTGAGAAAGTGCATGTAAACGTTGGCGAAAATAACAATTATTCTTACAGTACCCTTATGGGAAGTCTCAAATCTGCCAAGGGTTAAACTTTTAATAATAACATATAGAACATAGAGAGGGTGTGTGGAAAAATGCTCCCAAATTTAAAAAAAAATCTCATAATCTGAGTACAATGACTTGATATTTGATACTCATCTTCCTTTTGAGGAGCAGAATCAAGTGTGTTCAAATGAAGTTCATAGAGCAATATTTGCCTTTGTAATGGGAGGGGCAAGATTTTTTATCTGAGCCGATAAGCCAATTTTAACCAAATTTGTTATGTGGTATTATTGAGTCATAAGAACTCATGGCAAAATTTTTTTCCTGAATTCCCATGCGAATCCCAGGAGCTAAAAATAAAAATATTTTCAAATGCCCATATTTTCCAAACCAAACAGAACAGAAATCTGTTATTTGGTATAAAGCATCTTTATTACCAGTTGAATGGGATGGTAAAATTGAGTCATGGTGTACTGTAGAGGGAATCAAAGAATTGCTTAGTCATGAGGTTGTTTTTAACTATTCTTTCTGTCGGATTTGGTTAAAGAACGATGACTGTTGGTGTCTTGACTACTGCTTCTCTCAGCCAGCTTAACATGCTTTTTTCAGGATTCTAGGGAATTCAAATTAAGACAATAATGTTTTACAACAGATTTTTGATGTTACTACCAATTCTCTTTACATTCAGGAAGGAGGTTTCTACCTTGTTGGAATTGTTCTCTACTGGATTCAATTCTTGTTTTTTTTTTTCACAAGGTTACATTCTATCATAATGTTCTCCCTATTTCCTAGTTCTTGTACATGCATGGTAATCACTCTTTCCGAATTTGGAATGGACTTAGTTACTTCCTCTTTGACACATGGTTTCCATTCATCCTTTTGGGCATTTGTATACATTCTGTTGGCTATTTTTAATGGAACCATTTATCTTTCTGGAAATGACTTTCTTACTTTGCACTAATCTATTTATGCCTTCACATTAATTTCCACAATGCTCATAGACTTTCTGGAACTATTATTATTATTATCCATCTCATTTCTGTTTGTTAGTTACATGCTCAGGAGGAATGTATTTTCCAAGTCAACAGCATTCCATTTTATGACATACATTATAATGTACTCATTCTCAACTATATTATGCAACAAATTGAGGAGCATGTTCACCAGGTCTAAATTTGTCTCTTGTCTTAATACATCTGTCACGTGATTATTCAAGCAGACTTTTTATTTTGTATTGAATTTTTATATTCTTCACCTATGAAGTTGTCTTATTCTGATAAATGGTGAACTTAATGTTTGATGTTTTTAAACATTTTAATCAAATGAAACATTAAGTTTGAGGTCTCATTCTATTTTAGAATTCAGCCTAAAGTCCAGTTAGCTATTAATCAGGTTACAAACATCCTCTTCCAGTTGTTTCTTTACATATTTTCTTCTGTTAATAAGACTAAACTGCTATTAGGTCGAATTAAATATCCTATATGCGTGTGGAATCAGTGGATTAGTTTATAAAGGAAAGCAAGAAAAAAATTATATCTATCCTTTTTTTTTCCGGATAGAAAAGAGATTTCAGTACATGTAAATGAAGTGTCTGTATGAATTCAATCTGCTATTCAGATAATATTCACAGACCTGTTTATTTTAGCAGATCCATTGTCCCCGCTCCCTATAGCTTATGCAAAACTGACTTAAGGGGAGCCATAGTTGCGTTCCTGAAGCAATAAAAAACAAATGGCTTACTTTAGTTAGGCTTTCCCAAACCCAGTTTGCGAAAGACTATTGTTATTCTTCTTTTTCAAAATTTTTCTTCTCTATTTTGTTTTAGGCTTTCCCAAACCCAGTTTGGGAAAGACTATTGTTATTCTTCTTTTTCAAAATTTTTCTTCTCTATTTTTTTTTTTTTTTTTATTCATTTATTTTTAGGCTTTCCCAAACCCAGTTTGGGAAAGACTTTTGTTATTCTTCTTTTTCAAAATTTTTCTTCTCTATTTTTTTTTTTTTCCCTGAATTTTGTCTGTTGAACTGCTCGAACACAAGTTGTACGATTTTGACCAAATTTGGCACACTTATGTAATGCCATAAAATCTCGTGAAATGCGGTATCGTCATATCTGTGAAAATGCGTATTTTCAAAATATTCTGCCAAAACCTTCAAAATTTCACCATTTTTCGAATGTCTCAAAATTGTTTACAGTTATTTCGCTCAAATTTTCCACACGTTTACAGCATAATATGATACACCACAATCACCACTCAAATCTTTCAACATTAACCCCCACTGGCCAAAAATGACATGAATATAGATTTTTTCTTCAAAATTGACCAACTTCAAGGGCAAATTTCTCTAATAACAAGGTTGTTGTAACAATTATTTTGGTTTGGATAGATGCAACAATGATTGCAAAAGAAAGTTACTGTTTACTTTTTAATCTCAGATTTAACCCTCAAGCACAATGAGGACGAGGATAAGAGTACCGTTTGAAAATGCCAAAATTAGCCAACTTTGGTTGCTTTTTCCATCATTTTGGAAAGGGGTTAATTTCAAACACTTTTCGTGTATGTATTCACAATTGACTATCGAGCATATTTGCTGTTGTAAGTTTGGTTGTAAAGTTTAACCCTATCCCATTCTGGTTGCATCAAAAAGTAGGTACCTTCCAAAAAAAACTCCAATTTTTTCAGAATTTGGTAAGTTTAGGTGACGATTTACTCCATTTTTAATTGCTTGAGCTCTGAATGTTTTCTATAGATGCTTGCAGCAGTCAAAGTATGACAAATTTTGTTCTATATGTTATTATTAAAAGTTTAACCCTTGGCAGATTTGAGACTTCCCATAAGGGTACTGTCGGAATATTTGTTATTTTCGCCAACTTCAAGAGCAATTTTTTCTAATTACAAGGTAGTTGTAATAATTATTTTGGTATGGGTAGATGCAACAATGATTGTGGAAGAAAGTTACTGTTTACTTCTTAATCTCAGATTTAACCCTCAAGCACAATGAGGGCGAGAATAAGAGTACTGTTTGAAAATGCCAAAATTATACATCTTTGGTTGCTTTTTTCTATCAATTTGGAAAGGGTTAATTTAAAAAACTTTTCATGTACGAATTCACAATTGACTACCGAGCATATTTGCTGTTGTAAGTACCTTGTAAAGTTTAACCCTATCCCATTCTGGTTGCATAAAAAAGAGATACCTTCCAAAAAACTCCAATTTTTCAGAATTTGGTAACTTTAGGTGGCGATTTACTTCATTCCTAATAGCTTGAGCTCTGAATTTTTTCTATAGCTGCTTGCAGCAGTCAAAGTATGACAAATTTTGTTCTATATGTTATTATTAAAAGTTTAACCCTTGGCAGATTTGAGACTTCCCATAAGGGTACTGTCAGAATAATTGTTATTTTCGCCAAAGTTTGCATGCATTTGCTCAGCACTGGAGCCATATTGTATCAAAACCTTTTCCATGAGAGGATTGGGCCTTCATCCAAGAACAATTTTGCTGTTATATATTTTATTCAAAGTTTTAACCTTCACCCAGTTTTTGGGCCTTGAATTTGAGTGCCCTAAAATTTTTCATAAAATTGGCTAATTTGGAGCTCACTTTTCTTCCATTTTCAAAAGGAATATCGAAAAATGATTTACATGTTCGTATTTACAATTGACTACCGAGCATATTTGCTGTTGTGAGTTTGGTTGTAAAGTTTAACCTTATGCTCGTTCTGTTTGCCTAAAGATAGGTGCAGTTAAAAAAAACTCTCGTTTTCAGAATTTGGTAAGTTTAAGTGACGATTTACTCCATTCCTAATTGATTGAGCACTGAACGTTTTCTATGGCTGTATGCAGCAGTCATAGTATGACAACTTTTGTTTTATATGTCATTATTAAAAGTTTAACCGTTGACAGATTCGAGACTGCCCATATGGGTATGGTCGGAATAATTGATATTTTCATAAAATCACTGAATATTGATAAGCGTGCAGTGGTAGTTTGGAATAAAATATCCGAAAATGCTTTCGAAATTCGGATTCACAGTTCAATTCCAAGAATATTTTCTGTTATAAGGTTGCTGTAAAGTTTAACTCAATCCCTGTCTCAGATGCATAAAAATGGTGCCGTCGAAAAAAACCTCTCATTTTTTTCAGAATTCCGTCGGTTTAAGTGACAATTTACTCCATTCCTAATTCATTGAGCGCTGAATGTTTTCTATTCCTGCATGCAGCAAGCATAGCATGACAACTTCTGTTTTATACGTTATTATCAATAGTTTAACCCTTGGCATATTTAGAAGTTCCCATGTGGATATAGTCGGAATAATTGTTATTTTCGTAAAATCAATCCCTGAATATATTGGTAACCGTGCAGTGGCCTTTTGGTAGTGCTACATGAAGCCGCAAATAGTTAAGGTTGAAAAGTTCATCAAATAGACAGATATAATGCCTAACTCAGTCGGTGACAGGTAAATAATGAATGGAAAAGTCGTTGAATTGAGAATAAAGTAGGGACGAATCGTGCCCTCGGTTTCCACCTGATCCACGGTATTTCTTTGCGGTCTCGGTACTTGACAAAGATACTAAACTGTCGGGCAAGGACAGTAGGAAACATTCTGAGAATTTCAAGTTGCTGCCTTGCATGATCGGGACATAATTAGAATATATCCGACATTGTATCTGTCAGATATATTCCAATTATGTCCCGATCACTTCACCCCGACTGTCCGCATTGGGGGCACCATGACGCCATGTACTAAGGCATACTGCACGTCGATGGTGCTCATGTCTTCAACGAATCTAACCCTGCCTGTGCTACAGTGCGGAGGCACTATGTTGGGGAGCTGGCAGCTGCTGGTCATTGCTCGGTGGTTCTCTCTGGGTACTCCGGCTTCCTCCACCCATACAACTGTCACTGACATAATATGGCCTTGGCTGTTAATGCGTCGTTGAAACCTAATAAATAAATAAATAAATCCAGTACCAGTTTTGCTCGTACAAATATTAGTACCATCAGACAAAATTCATTTTCTGATTAATTTCGTACTTTTCTGTACTTACCTTCCCTGAGTAAAATTGGTATACCTTTTCAATCTCAGATTTAACGCTCAAGCACAATGAGAGTGAGAATAAGTGTACCATTTGGAAATACCCAAATTATTCAACTTTGGTTACTCTCTACTATCATTTTGGAATTTGCTTTGCCATATGCAGAGATGTTTAATCAATAAATCCGGCATTAGTTATGTTCTGGGACTTAATGAAACATGTGCTTTGGCCACTTAAAAATAGCACTGTCTGCAAAAAATGACTTTGAGTGAATACTCACTTCTCCAAAAACAAAAAGGAAAGAGCTCTTTGAGTTTTTCATAACTGCTTTCAAAAATCAATGGGGAACAAATTTTGTGTTATATGTTTTGGTGTTCCGTGTTATCCAACACCAGTTTGGCCGTACAAATATGAATGCCGCCAGGAAAGAAAGCACATTTTCTCAGTGGTAAACTGTTTGACTTCTATGATAGAGGTCCCGAGTTTGATCCCCATCTGGGACGACCCACGTAATGTCCTTGGGCAAGGCACTTTATCCTGGTTGCCAACATGGGGGCACGATGATACCATGTACTAAGACGTACTGCATGTCAATGGTGCACATGTCTTCAACCGCTGGTATCCTGCTACAGTGGAGCTTGAACATAATTAGAATGTTGAGCTGACAGTTGCTCGTCGATGCTCGGTTATTCTCTCTGGGTCCTCCGACTTCCCACACCAGTAAAACTGTCACGGTCATGATTAGCCATTGTAGAGAAGTATGTGACCGTAAACACCAATAAATAAATACCGTCAGGGAAATCTTCTGTGAAATCCTTCTGTCAATAAATAGCAAAGAAGAAATGTAATGCAAGAAATATTAACAAGCTGTTCAACATCCCTTTAATCAACTCATTTTGACTTGAACTGTATCCATCACTGTGTATACTAGCTCTCTAGTTGGTTTAAACCATATCAAATAAATAACTAATTTGTGTGTGACAGTAACTCATATTACATGTATTTCATTGTATCTGAAACGGATATGTTGGAAAAAATGTGAAATCATGGAGTGGGAAGCTTACCCTCGTTTGTTGACAAATCCCACACATTCACAAAGAGACAAAATGATAGAGAATAAATTAATTATTGATATTTAAGGTCACTTTCAGCATCTACAGCTATATCATGACCATAACATAGGTATTTATTCAAGTCCTGGTATTCATTGCATAGGCGTACAGGGCTATTTTTCAGGGAGGGGGGGGGGGGGGGATGAACCCTTTTAGCCCGAAAAAGTTGAATCTCAGGAGGAAATGCCAAATTTGGGTATGCGAGAGAGGGGGTCTCCTTCCCATTGAGTACCTGGAGAGAACCACCGAGCAATGGCCACGACTCAGACTCCCCAACATACTAACTCCACAAAAGCCGGGTTAGCATTGGTTGAAGACAAGTGCACCTTCAAAGTACCCTTAGTACACATTACCATCATGCCCCCCCCCCCTCCCCACGTGGAAACTTAAATTGGGATGAAGTGTCTTGCTCAAGGACACAATGTGGTTGCCACAGGCGGGATTCGAACCGAGGACTTCTTGGATTGCAACAATCATCTCTACCTTCTGAGTCACTGTGCTCCCGTAACATGCAGTAATAGAGGTCTTTATTTGTACTTGTGTGATTATAAATGAATAATATTAACGTGGATACGGTTCCACTGAATCAACTTGTACAGTATAATGGTCAGTTTACTTGCAACTTCTAAGTGATGAGATAGGAAAACAACATTTTGTATGGAAAACAAAAATGTTTTGTAATTTCTGGCAACTAAATTGTCCGAAATTTTCTGGCATATTGGCCGAAAAATCGGCTCCTTCCTGACTCAGGGGTGGGTTGGGGCACAGTCCTTCATGAAACCCCGGCCCGTACGCCCATAATTCATATGTACTAATTTTTTCCAAAGCACAAAGGACATCGCTTGTTTTGCTTTCTATGAAAATATTTTGTAATTATTGAAGTGCAAATTTTGTGTTAAATGTTTTGGTGTCCTGCTGTATCTCAAATATCTGTTTTGGCTGCATAAAAACTAGTAGCATCACAAAAAGTTTGATTTCCACTAAATTTTCTGTTTTCAAAACTGATCGATAGTTTTGTGTACAATGCAGTTTGCCTTTTCACATTAAAAAGTTGGGAAAGCCCGTAATTTGTCCAACAAATTACAATTCTCTAGTTTAGGTTAAATTTTAATTTGCCCATTAAAATCAATGAATATGGTCCCCCCTCCCCCAATCCCTGATGATATAAGGAGTGTTGTTTTCGCTCCCCTGTGATATTTTTATACTAGAACCAATGGCTCAGACTTAGCTGGTGCAAACTTAATAATATCAAGGGCCAAACACAAATTTTGAACCCCCCAATCCCCCAAATTTGCATACAAAACCGAAATTTGAAAGTCCTATCTGGCCCTCCATACTTTTAGTACTGCGCATGCACAGTACCCAGGAAGAGACTGGAATTGGAGCAAAGCATCATCATTCCTTTGTTTGGCCCAAGACAGTAAACATGATCAATGATGGTTTTCATGGAATCAACAGTGTAGCAGGATGTTGGAAGTGAATAACGGTAGTTTTGGATGTTCAGGGCTGTAACTTTATAATTTTTATATAAAATTATTCATGTTTCCCATTTTCGGGATATGCGTCAGAATGTCGTCATTTGTATTATGACTCCACTGTTGTTTTGTTAGTGTTACTTACCTTTCTTCTCCTGAACTCTCCTGTTATACTTCCAAGCTCTTTCAGCTTTTTTATTGACAATTTTTTATTATTAGCCCGACTGTTTACAGTGAGGGCTATAGTAATGACTTTTGTCCCTCCGTCCGTCTGTCTGTCCATCTGTCTTTTTCTGTTAACATTTAGAGTTTTGGTTAAAGTTTGTGGTTAAAGTTTTTTACTGAAGGTTCAAGTGTTTTTTGTTTTTTTTTCTTATTCCTGTTTAGTTGACATTTAGAGTTTTGGTTAAAGTTTGTGGTTAAAGTTTTATATTCAACCTTCAAGTACAGACTATACCCGGTGTTTCTTGTCTGATCGTCACGAAGTTTCATATACAGGTTTTAGGTCATGTCTACATGAGAATGTCCCGTTTTGGTCGTGATCGGTCAACCGGTATGGCTGCCCGAGCCCAAAACCCAAAAATCATTAGCACAGTCTTCAGGTCGTATTTATGAAGGGATTTCATTGCAACTTCATAGATTGCCTCTGTATAATGCCTAGATGAGAAAGTCCCCGTTTGGTCAACCGTGATGGCCGCCCAAGCCCGAAACCCAAAAACTTGTAGCACAGTCTGCAGATCATGTTTAATATGGACAGATTTTATTGTAACTTGATACGATGACTCCGTATGATGTCTACATGAGAATTTCCCCATTTGGGCAGGATCTATCAATCGTCAAGTCTGCCCGGCTCGAGCCCAAAACCTGAAAACCTTTTGCACAGTCTACAGGTCATATTTATGGAGGGATTTCATTGTAACTTCATAGGTTGACTTCATATAATTTCTACACATGCGAAAGTCCCCTTTTGCCCAAAGCCCGAAAACCTTCAGCACAGTCTACAGATCATATTTATGAAGGATTTTATTGTAACTTCGTAGGATCAATCCACATGATGCCCAAATGAGAATGTCCCCTTTTGGTTGCGATCATTCAACCGTGATGGCTGCCCGAGCCCAAAGCCCGAAAACCTTTAGCACAGTCTACACGTCATATTTATGGAGGGTTTTCAATGTAACTTGATAGGTTGACTTCATTTAATGTCTAGATGAGAACGTCCCCTGTTGGGCAACTGTGACGGCAACAGGGGCCCGAAGCCCGAAAACCTTTAGCACAGTCTACAGGTCATATTTATGGAGGGATTTCATTGTAACTTGATAGGTTGACTTCATATAATGTCTAGATGGGAACATCCCCTTTTCGGCAACTGTGATGGCAACAGAGGCCAGAAGCCTGAAAACCTTTAGAATTTTCCACAGGCCATAATTAGTTTAAACAATATTTATTTACAAAAAAACAACAAAAGAAGAATACAAAATATATTGCTGTTGTGTACATAGCTAGATTGGAAATGGATTCAGCAGGAAGCTATATAGCTTATGCAGGGCTGTCTCCATAGGAAAATATACATATGATGATATCAGCAGTACAGGGAATTCTTGGTTTTTTCACAGGCTAACAAAAAAAAAAAAAAAAAAGAAAAAATAACAAACAATAATTGGATATCAGAAAGAGATAATGGAGGTTATAGTGTGTGGAAGGCAGACAAAGACTTTGTGATAGAGTCGAGGCCATAATTATCAAGGGATTTCATTGTAGCTTGGTAGGATGACTCCAAGTTTGTGGTTAAAAACCCAGACAAGCACCACCACCCCCTACCCCCCCCCCCCCCCACCCCCCATTAGGCTTTTTTTTTTCTTCTTTTCTCCAATATGCATTTTGAACTATTTACAGTCACTATATGCGGAACCTTTTTTTAAACTTACATACCCCCTCCCCCCCCCCACCGGGGGGTCCGTACGTCAACAATTGGATACGGCTCAGGCTAGAGGCCGTATTTATGAACCGATCTTTACGAAACTTCTTGGGTACCTTTGTTATGACTGTGGGAGGAGAATGAGTATTTTTGGGTGCGGTCTGAAATTCAAGATGGCTGCCAGCCACCATTTTGTACCGACAATGCAAAAATCTGTTTTTTTGTACAGAACTTCCATATGAAAGGTCTGATCTGAATAATTTTTTGTATGAATGTTTAATACCATGAGATACATTACATATCATACAGGTTTTTTTCTCGTGCTTAAATTATGCAAATTAGACTAACTTTGATCTATTTAGTGTTACTTTCAGCACTGTCACTACAAATGCCAATACGGCTCGGGCTGGAGGCCGCATTGATGAACCGATCTTTACG
>CM062295.1:417398342-417517006 GCA_031216915.1 Pictodentalium vernedei
GGTCAGCTGCTGTGCTCCTTCTCTTCCCATGGCACTTATATTCATTATACATGTTTCTCAGTATCATTGTTCCATGATTAACCTCTCATACCCTGCATTTTAAACGTTTTTCATCACATTTTTAGTTGCGTTTAGTTTTCTGTTTAGCTCGGAATTTCATGTTTAACTAAGTGTTTAGGTCAGCTGCTGTGCTCCTTTTCTTCCCATGGCACTTATATTCCTCATACATGTTCCTCAGTATCATTGTTCCATGATTAACCCCTCATACCCTGCATTTTAAACATTTTTCTTGACATTTTTAGTTGCGTTAAGTTTTCTGTTTAGCTCAGAATTTCATGCTTAACTTAGTGTTTATGTCAGTTTCTGTGTTTTACTTTTAAGAGGTTGTGTTTTGGTAAGCTTTGTCGCATGTTATGAGCCTGTTTGATACAGTTCTTGTGTTTGCCAAAGTTACTATCAAAGAGGAATGTTGGTGAGCTATAGGGCGTTGGCGTCCTTCTTGTTAGCTCAACTTTGACGAAGTCAAATTTGAGCTATTGTCATGGCCCGTCGTCCGTCCGTCCGTCCGTCTGTCCATCTGTCCGTCTGTCTGTCTGTCCGTACGTCAGTAATTGGCTATGGCTCGGGCTAGAGGTCATATTTATGAACCGATCTTTACGAAACTTCTTGGGTACCTTTGTTATGACCATGGGACGAGAACGAGTGTTTTTGGGTGCGGTCCGAAATTCAAGATGGCTGCCAGCCGCCATTTTGTACCAATGATGCAGAAATCTGTCTTTTGTACAGAACTTCCATATGAAAGCTCTGATTTGAATAATTTTTTGTATGAATGTTTAGTACCATGGGGTACATCACATATAATACGGGTTTTTTTCTCGTGCGTAAATTGTGCAAATGAGACTAATTTTGATGTTTTTTGGTGTTAATTTCAGCACTGTAAGTGCAAATGCCAATACGGCTTGGGCTAGAGGCCGTATTTATGAACCGATCTTTACGAAACTTCTTGGGTATCTTTGGTATCACCGTGGGACGAGAACGACTGTTTCTGGATCCGGTCCGAAATTCAAGATGGCCGATGGCAGCCATTTTGTACAAAATTAGGTGCAATCAGATTTTTGCACAGAACTTCCATATGAAAGCGCTGATTTGAATAATTTTTTGTGTGAATGTTTAGTACCATGGGATACATCACATATAATACGGGTTTTTTTCTCGTGCAGAAATTATGCAAATTAGATGAACTTTGATATTTCAGTGCGACTTACACACATTAAGTACACATGTCAATACGGCTCAGACTTGAGTCTGTATTTATGAACTGATCTTCACGAAATGTCTTGGGTACCTTTGTTATCACCTTGGGACGAGAACGAGTGTTTCTGGGTGCGGTCTAAAATTCAAGATGGCTGCCAGTGGCCATTTTGTACCGAAATTAGGTCTAATCAGTTTTTTGTACACAACTTCTATACAGCTCAGACTAGAGGCCATATTTATGAACCAATCTTTATGAACCTTGTTGAGTACCTTTGTTATCACTGTGGGATGAGAGCGAGTGTTTTTGGGTGTGGTCCAAAATTCAAGATGGCCACCAGCAGCCATTTTGTACCAAAATTAGTGCAATCAGTCTTTTCTACAGAACTTCTGTATGAAAGTTCTGATTTGAATAAATTTTTGTATGAATGTTTAGTAACATGGAATACATCACATATTCTAAGGGAGGTTTTTTCGTGCAGAATTATGCAAATTAGATGAACTTTGAGTTATTCAGTGCTACTTGCACAATGTGAGCACACATGTCGATACGGCTCAGGGTAGAGGCTGTATTTATGAACCGATCTTCACAAAACTTCTTGGGTACCTTTGTTATCACCTTGGGACGAGAATGAGTGTTTCTGGGTACGGTCCAAAATTCAAGATGGCTGCCAGTGGCCATTTTGTACCAAAATTAGGTCCAATCAGTTTTTTGTCACAAGTTCTATACAGCTCGTATTTATGAATTGATCTTCACAAAACTTCTTGGGTACCTTTGTTTTCACCTTGGGACAGGAATGAGTGTGTTTTGGGGTGCCTTTGTTATCACTGTGCTATGAGAACAAATATTTTGGGGTTCAGTCAGACCCACTCTGGGACTCAAAGTTTTCTTTTCTAGTTTAGCATCTGACTGTCACCCCCACCTTTACAATACTTTACCTATACATTCGTTACAGGCAACGGTCAGTATTTATGTACAGACCATTACAATACTTTATATGTACCTTTGTTATCAGGTCATTACCTAGATGTTTGTCATTGCTGTGTCACATACTATACATGTGCATGTCTTTGTCTTGACAAGTTGAGCTACAGTGTCATTGACACTTTCATTTCCTTGTGATGTCTGTTCAACAACGTTTTGGATGCATATTAATTCAGTGTTTAGTTTAAAACAATTATTGTTTTTTCTATTAGGATACATATTATATCTTATTCCGGTAGTTTAGCTTCAATTATGTAGTGCTTGTCCACACTTAGGCTCTATCGGGATGCCCTTGAGCTCATGAGGATCCCTTGGGGTACTAAAGTTTCATTAAAAATTTTTTGAAAAAATTTATTCAATTTGTTTCGAAAATTTTTGTATTTGTCTATGTTATGTATCCTTGCTATGTTTGTTCTGTATTATTATTTGGAAGTGTAGCGGTTTAACGTGTTACACATAATGTTTATTCTGTATATTCCCATCGTTTCGTCCTCACCCTTGAGGTGTTTAGGCGTTTTGGCCATGCATCATACATCCGATGTATGGTTTTTCTTCATCAAAGATCTTGCTTTACATCGGATAGTACAAAATCTGTTACTGACTTCGTGCCGTGTTGCCTGGGGTCTTGTTTCCGGTTTTCATTCTGACGTTTTCATTCCTACACTCTATTAAAAAATGTAGTTTCCTATTTATTATTATGGTAGGACTGTTGTAAAATACATTAAATATTCCGGTAGTGCAGCAATTAATTTTTTAGATAGAAAAATAATTTTTGGCCACACTTGGGCTCTATCGGGATACATTTGGGCACATCGTTCCCTTTTGGAACTTGGGCTCTTGTCAAAATTTTTGGAAATTTTTTTTTGTGTAAATCATTTTTCGATTTATATTTTGAATGTTATTTGTTATGTATCTTTTTATAATATTTAATGTGGAGTTGGTGGGAGTACGATCGATTTTATTTTGCTTCATTATGAAAGCATATTACTCAATGCAAGGTGAGGAAGCCTTTCCTCTGATTTACATGTTGGTTGCCTTGCTTGTAGTCGATGTACTCCCACTAATTCTTGCTCAACATGTGTCACATGGGATGACAAACGTTGGAGACGGGTGTCACGGTATGTTGTTAGCGGTGAGAGGCCACTGCCGGTCCTCTTGCCAAAAAGTCGCTCTAGTTTTTTAGTTTCTGTTTACAGAGGAACAAGAACATGGTGATGTTTATGTGACGCCGTCAGAGAGTGTGCTTCCATCGTTGCATTTAGATAGCTCAACCGGTGAAGCGGTTACTCCGTCCGTGTGTATCGTGACACCGGGTGTTTCCATTGCGGTCGAGGAGAGTAGAAAGGGTAGAGCGAGCACTATAAAATAATAACAGGCTCACCCTGCGACGACGGAGAGGAAGAAGCTGGCGTTCAGCGGGAAGCTCGGCGAGGTCTGAAAGGACCGTGAGTGAGAGAGCTCCCTCTCTTTCATAACAACATCTGGGGCCAGGTGTTGTGGTTTGGAACTTGCGTCAGTCGGAGCATACGTCCACGCCTCCCGTCTGGGATGCTCTGTTCAGTTCACAGCCGGGGTCGGCTATAGTTACGGCTTCTTCTTCAGCATCTACCAAGCACACACGACCGCACCTTGGCTACGTGACTTCTGATATCCAGCCTGCATCGCCGAGATGGTCCACTCTTCATCAAAGAAGTCACACCATACAGTAGCCAAGGAGATGAGGCCTCATTCATCGGGACGTCCACAGAAAAGAGCCATCTCGGACACACTGTCCCAGGAGCAGTCGGCCCCCAAGCAACAGAAGACCGCTGCTCCTCAGGCCTCCGTAACGGACTTGCTGTCGCAGATTGCGCAGCTCATTGCTGCATCCCAGCAAGTGCAGAAGCAGCCGATGGCACTCTCAGAACCTGAGCTGTCGGATGGTGCTGGGTCGGTCCAGTCATTTGCATATTCAGATGCCGATGACCGTGAGTATAATCTGATTCAGTCAGATGGTGAAAGGGATTTGGAGGAGAATTACCCTTCCCTTTCGGAACAACACAGGGTGTCGATGGATCTAATGCATCAATACTTCCCTGAGTTCGTTCCTGAGAATCAGAATGCTGCGACTGCTCAAAAGTAGCACTATTCAGTAGCTAAGAGTCGAGGCCTCATATATCGGGACGTCCGGAGAAAAGAACCGTCTCAGACACACTGTCCCGGGAGCAGCCGGCAGCCAGAACAGAAGATCGCTGCTCCTCAGGCCTCCATAACGAATTTGCTGTCGCAGATTGCGCAGCTCATTGCAGCATACCAGCAAATGCAGAAGCAGCCGACGGCAGTCTCAAAACCTGAGCTGATGGATGGTGCTGGATCGGTCCAGTCATCTGCAAGTTCAGATGCCACTGACCGTGATTTTCAACTGATTCAGACGAATGATGAAAGGGGTGCGGAGGGGGATTACCCTTCCCTTTTGGAACATCACATGATTGCGATGGATTTAATCCATCACCACTACCCTGAATTTGTTCCAGTGAATCAGAATGCTGCGACTACTTGCAAGAAACCGCTAGCGTTGTTGGACTCGGACTTCATCCGAAAAAAGAGGAGGTCATGTCTTTTCGGGTTAAGTCTAGACAGGTGTCACAGGCCTTAGGCCATTTAGACGACACCATATTCAACTTTCCAGTGGGAAGAAGTAAGTCAGTTTCTTGTCCTCATCTTCTGTAATTTTGCCGATTGTTGAACTACATTAATTTATAACCGTCGGGGAAGATGTATAGAGAGTTCCTCTGCGTTTGAATGAGCAGGCTAAGGATCTAGTTATGACCTTACCATCGTCAATTACTATTCGCTCGGACACAATTGAGATGGCAGTTTCTTCATTCAGAGCGAATTTAGACTCACTGTCTTACGCAGATCACCTTTAAGAACTGTGACACAACGTCTCTATGGAAAGGAATTTGAGTTGAGAACGTTCGTACCTCATTTAGAGTCCTTTCCAGGGCTATTATATTTATCACGTATAACTCTGTCTTAACAGTTGCTAATTTGGAGTTAATCAGATGTGACGGAGTCCTTGCGTCATCATTTTTAATAGATGACAAGGTGAAAAACTCTATACAGGTCGCTCCGGTATCCAGACTCTTAAGTTTTTGACGATAAGCTTTCATTGGTTTTTGACCAAGCTACAAAGAAAGCATCAATACTCTGCTCCTCAAGTCGGCGTCTAATCAACCTGCAGTAGCAGAAAAGAGTAAGGGAGGATGCCCTAGACAGAAAATCATCTAAAAAAGACTCCTCGCGAGGGTATAGGTAACCCTCCTATAATTACTCTAGGGATCGTCATACAGCGACTCGGATAGGGGACGTTGGTCTGATCAAGACTACCGGTCAGATGCCCCTAAGTTGTTTGCTGGAGGCTCTTCGCGAAGGAGACGTAGTTTCTCCTTCCATAGGCCTCGCAGGTACTACAGGTGAGGGTTAGGACCTCTATTGCTTAGCAGTTGGCAGGTGGTCATGAAGATTCGCATCAA
Organism: Pictodentalium vernedei; assembly: GCA_031216915.1. Taxonomy (NCBI): domain Eukaryota; kingdom Metazoa; phylum Mollusca; class Scaphopoda; order Dentaliida; family Dentaliidae; genus Pictodentalium; species Pictodentalium vernedei. Next base: position 417,404,094 of record CM062295.1, read on the forward strand.
ACTGGATAATTATTACGGAAGACCAGTAGGCGAAAAGTGTGGTCTTGGGACAGCCTATGGCAACCTTTCCAAGAGAAACCACCACTAACGTAAGGTCCGTGATGGACAATGCTTCTGGCAAATCCTTGCATAAGAGTCTCTCCAGTCAGAGGTAAAGGTTCTCTTGACAATGAAATAATAGAGGTCGTCGAGAATCAAGATTCTCTAGGATTTTACAGTCACCTGTTACACGTACCGAAGCCAGAGAGCTCGATAATAGACTGGCGCTGGATAACAAGTTTATCATAGCTCTAAAAGTTTATTTATGATAATCATTTAGTCGGTAAAAGCGAGCGTTCGAGTGATCGACTATGCAGCAAGCATAGATCTAAGGATCCGTTCTTTCATGTCCTGGTATATCCGGTATTCAGAAAGTACCTATGGTTCGTCGTCCAAGGGATAGTATTTCAGAGTCGAGTGATGTGCTTCGGTCTGAATCTAGCGCCCTGGGCTTTCACTCGAATAATGAACTCGGTAATGGCTCACAACAATCTGGTTCATCTGCCGTTACCCAGAGCGAAATTAGTCAGTTGTTATGGTCACTTTTGTCTACTCTCAGACGCATTAACAGCGAGAAATTTTATGCGACTGATGGGGTTGTGTGGAGCGGTTATGCATCTTATTCCAATGGGTCACTTACGCACACGTCCCCTCCAGTTATTCTTTACCCAGAACTGGAGTGTGAAGATGCATTCGCTCAAGACCAGTATTGTTTTAACGGATCTAGAAAACAAAAGGTCCATATTTGGGCAGATATTCAATGGTTAACTCAAAGAGTTCCGCTGCAACTGCCAGATCCGGCTTTCATGATTATGACGGATGTGAGTCAATAATTTGGGGCACGACCCTGAGTCCGACAGACTCGAAATGCAGGGGTCTTGGAACCCTCTGTTTCTGGAGAACACATAAACATTAAAGAACGATGTCAATATGGACACGCATGTTCAGATATTGTTGGACAACTCGATAGTGGTAGTGTACATCAGGAACCAAGGTGGCATTCATTCATTTCCGTTACGATAACTAACGGAGAAGATTTATTTTTCTATTTCGTCATGTATAATCATGTTCATCTCTCTATCCGTCATATACCGGGTCATCTGAATGTACTAGCAGACTCACTCCTCGGAAAGGTCTCCTGTTTCATTTGCATTGGACATTCAATAAGCGAGTATTTGGACAGTTTTGCTACCAGTGGGATCGCCCCATGATAGTTCAGTTTGCGGTACACCGGAACAATTAGTTACCATCATTTGTGTTGCCATTCTCAGACCATTGAGCGCATGCAGTAGACACTCTGCAGAATTCATGGGGATGAATGATAAGATGTGTATCCTCCAATTCATTTGATTCAATAGATTACATTTAAGATTAAACAGTCTCTTTGTGAATCCTACTAGTAGCACCTCTGTTGTCACAGAAACCTTTGATCAGTATTCTCAAGTGTCTGTTATGGGACGCTCCCCAGATGCTTCCTCCATGAGAGGGCCTTCTTTCAGGAGAAGTTTTATTCTTCACGTCCTTCTCTGCCCATAGTGGCATAATGGAGTTGGTTTGACGTGAGGGAACCATCGCAGTTCCTGTATTATTTGATGCCTGGCACAGGAACGATTAAGTAATGTGGGTGAGGAGATTTCGATATGACTTTGAATTCCCCCCCCCCCCTCTCCCCACACACACACACACACACACACACACACTGCCTATGTGTTTAGAGGCAATTACCGGGCAAGATGTAGTTTTATTCCCGCAAGCAAATATTATGCATTTGGATCGTGTTCTATGGCGACCTCATGGGCACATCCGCTTTTTAGTTGGATTAGTTTCCTGTGATTATTTTTCTGATTTGTTAAATACGAGTGCTTATTTAAAAATCATCACAATTAAATTGCTACTCTTTGAGTACCTTGGAGGCTGCATAACCAGTTAACTGGTATTCAGATGATTACATGCAAAATATAAATGCTATTGCGCATTATATTATTAGGCTAACGCTTTATTGTATTTTGTGGACCTTGAAATTATAATCTATTTCGGGGGCGGTCCGTGTCGGAGCCTGTTAATCATACCTACTTCCTTTTCTAGATCCAGTTTTTTATTATGTCAGTACTCAATTCGCATATTCTCACGTGTTTACGGTTGTAGATATCGAATAGTACATGTTGGAGAGTGTTGTTACTGGAATTTATTGTACAGAGGCCACCTGTGGATTACCTAGGAAGTGTGTTTTCTCTTCAGGGATCGTTCAGCGTGGCTTGATTGGACATGTGTATGTTATATTTTATATCATCGGTTTTCCATATATCTGTGTATGCCGTCTGCGGTGTCCATTATATAGCGGGCAATATTAATTACCAGGATCGTCACTATAGCCTTAACTTCTGACGTGGCATTAAGCACCATTTATTAATCATGAATTAATACCTGAGTGCCTGTTCGACAATTATTAGCTCACCTGACTTTCAGTCAGGAGAGCTATAGTGATCACTCACCGTCCGTCGTCCGTCGTCCGTCGTCCGTCGTCCTGCGTCCGTCGTCCGTCGTCCGTCGTCCGTCGTCCGTGAACATGGTGTTTGCGTCTTCTCCTCCCAAACCGCTGAACCAATTTAATTGATATTTGAGATAATAGTTTGTTATGACATCGCAATTTGATTTTGTTCAAATCAAGTTGCCCCGCCCGTGGGTAGGGCCACACCCAAAAAGTGTGCTGAAATCTTAAAAAATCTTCTTCTCATGAACCAGCAGTAGCAGAGACTTGATATTTGGTGTGCAGCTTCCTTTTGAGGTGTAGACTCAGATTTGTTCAAGAGAAGTTTGTGGGGCTATACTTGGCGTCGTTATGGGAGGGGCAAAATTTTTTGCCCCACCCAAAATTTCTATTTTCCAATCCGAGAGGCTGATTTGAACCAAATTTTATGTGAGGGCTTATTGGGTCATAAGTAACTAATTTATGCTGATTTTTTTTTTCCCGTAGCCCCATGGGAACCGCAGGAGCTAAAAATAGAAAAAAATTAAAACGCCCATATCTCCAAAACTGCACGGCACCGAGAATTTTTATTTGGTGTGAAGCTTCCTTAGGACCAACAGAAAGAATTGGTAAAAAAAAATTGCCATCGGTTTTATCATAGGGTACAGTTTCGGGACATTGAAAAAGTGCTGAGTCAGCACTTTTTAACACTGTAGGCAATGGGAAAAACATTAAAAAATCTTCTTCTCCAGATCCAGGAGGCAGAATCTTTTGATATTTGGTATGCAACATTGGAGGGTGGATCTGATTCAGGTTTGTTCAAATCGGCCCCCTGGGTTCATATTTGGGCTCAGTATAGGAGCCCGATTTCGAACTTAGTGCATTTCAGGCAAATTTCTTAAAAAATCTTCTTCTCCAGATCCAGCAGGCAGAATCTTTTGATATTTGGTATGCAACATTGTGGGGTGGATCTGATTCAAGTTTGTTCAAATCGGCCCCTGGGTTTATATTTGGGCTCAGTATAGGAGCCCAAGTTTGAACTTACTGCATTTCAGGCAAATTTCTTTGAAAATCTTCTTCTCCAGATCCAGCAGGCAGAATCTTTTGATATTTGGTATGCAACATTGTGGGGTGGATCTGATTCAAGTTTGTTCAAATCGGTCCCTTGGGTTTATATTTGGGCTCTGTATAGGAGCCCAAATTTGAACTTAGTGCATTTCAGGCAAATTTCTTTGAAAATCTTCTTCTCAAGATCCAGCAGGCAGAATCTTTTGATATTGGGTATGCAACATTGTGGGGTGGATCTGATTCAAGTTTGTTCAAATCGGTCCCTTGGGTTTATATTTGGGCTCAGTATAGGAGCCAAAATTTGAACTTAGTGCATTTCAGGCAAATTTCTTCAAAAATCTTCTTCTCCAGATCCTGCAGGCAGAATCTTTTGATATTTGGTATGCAACATTGTGGGGTGGATCTGATTCCAGTTTGTTCAAATCGGCCACCTGGATTCATATTTGGGCTCACTATAGAAGCCCAAATTCGAACTTAGTGCATTTCAGGCAAATTTCTTTGAAAATCTTCTTCTCAAGATCCAGCAGGCAGAATCTTTTGATATTTGGTATGCAGCAACCTTAGGGGGGTGAGATTCAAGTTTGTTCAAGCCATGTCCCTAGGTCCATATTTGGGCTCAATGTGGGAGCTTGAATTGTAACTTTGTTCGAAATGAGGAATTTTCTTAAAAAATCTTCTTCTTCAGATCCAGCAGTCGGAATGGTTTGATATGTGGTGAGTAGCATCCTTGGGGGGGAGGGGGGATTCAAGTGTGTTAAAGCCAAGTCCATGGGTCCATATTTGGGCTCCCTGTGGGAGCCCAAATTATAACTTAGTCAATATGAGGAATTTTTCTTTAAAAATCTTCTTCTTCAGATTCAGCAGTTGGAATGTTTTGATATTTGGCATGGAGCAACCTTAGGGGGCTGAGATTCAAGTTTGTTCAAGCCAAGTCCCTTGGTTCATATTTAGGCTCACTATGGGAGCCTGAATGACAACTTAGTTCAAAATGAGGAATTTTATTTAAAAATCTTCAGATCCAGCAGATGAATGCTTTTGATATTTTTTATGCAGCATCCTTAGGGGGGTAAGATTCAAGTTTGTTCAAGCCATGTCCCTAGGTCCATATTTGGGCTGATTGTGGGAGCTCGAATTGTAACTTGGTTCAAAATGAGGAATTTTCTTTAAAAATCTTCTTCTTCAGATCCAGCAGTCGGAATGTTTTGATATTTGGTGTGCAGAATCCTTAGGGGTGTGAGATTCAGGTTTGTTAAAGCCAAGTCCCTGGGTTCATATATGGGCTTCCTGTGGGAGCCCGAATTATGACTTAGTTCAGTATGAGGAATATTCTTTAAAAATCTTTTTTTAGATCCACTGGTCAGAATATTTGGATATTTGGTTTCAGCTTTTCTTAGGAGGAGCAGATGCAACTTGTGGAAATCAATTCTCTGGGTTGCTATTTAGGCTACCATGTCAGGTGAGCGCCCTCAGGCCCCCTGGGGCCTCTTGTTTATATTGTTTTTTGGTACCACTCTTATTGATTCCAGAGCTCTCCCCACTTTCTTTTGAAGATTCATTCAAAAGAAGGGGGGGAGGGGGTGATTTTTACCTCTTCTCTGGCTTAATGGGTATGTAACTATGAAGGAAGCTGTTTTATCCGTAATTATATCCTGCAAACAGCTGAAGTGTTATTATATGGCGTGTGTTTGTGGGGGATTTTCTCTCATTCTCAGATACACCATCCTAATTTTGGGGGGCTTAGTCTGGACTAGCCTTAAAAATGAGAAACTCGTTACATCCTAATTAGCATTGTCTTCATGCTTAGAATAAGGAATTACTTAAATTGGGCTCCTTATTTGGGATATGTCTCCTTTATTAATGTATAGAGAGACACACATGTATTTCCAAATTATTCTAATTTCCTTTCATCATGGATTGCAGGATTGGAACTATTTCGGAAGTCCTAGGCCCTACACCTTTTTAGGATTCAGCTAAGTCTGAGCCATTGATTTACAGTGTAAAAATATCAATTTATAGTAATTTGTATATTTTTAGCTCAACTTTGGCGAAGCCAAAGTTGAGCTTATGCCATGGTCCATCGTCCGTCTGTCCCGCCTGTACAGAACTTCCATATGAAAGCTCTGATTTGAATAATTTTTTGTATGAATGTTTAGTACCATGGGATACATCACATATAATACGGGTTTTTTTTCTCGTGCGTAAATTATGCAAATTAGACTAACTTTGATGTGTTTTGGTGTTACTTTCCGCACTGTAAGTGCAAATGCCAATATGGCTTGGGCTAGAGGCCGTATTTATGAACCGATCTTTACGAAACTCCTTGGGTACCTTTGTTATTACCGTGGGACGAGAACGAGTGTTTTGGGGTCCGGTCCGAAATTCAAGATGGCCGATAGCAGCCATTTTGTACAAAATTTGGTGCAATCAGATTTTTGCACAGAACTTCCATATGAAAGCGCTGATTTGAATAATTTTTTGTGTGAATGTTTAGTACCATGGGATACATCACATATAATACAGGTTTTTTTCTCGTTTAGAAATTATGCAAATTAGATGAACTTTGATTTTTTCAGTGCTGCTTACACACAGTAAGTACACATGTCAATACGGCTCGGGCTAGAGTCTGTATTTATGAACCGATCTTCACGAAACGTCATGGGTACCTTTGTTATCACCTTGGGACGAGAACGAGTGTTTCTGGGTGCCGTCCAAAATTCAAGATGGCTGCCAGTGGCCATTTTGTACCAAAATTAGGTCTAATCAGTTTTTTGTACACAACTTCTATACGGCTCAGGCTAGAGGCCGTATTTATGAACCAATCTTTATGAAACTTCGTGGGTACCTTTGTTATCACCGTGGGATGAGAACAAATGTTTTTGGGTGTGGTCCGAAATTCAAGATGACCACCAGCAGCCATTTTGTACCAAAATTAGTGCAATCAGTCTTTTGTGCAGAACTTCTGTATGAAAGTTCTGATTTGAATAAATTTTTGTATGAATGTTTAGTAACATGGAATACATCACATATAGTACCGGTTTTTTTCTCGTGTAGAAATTATGCAAATTAGATGAACTTTGATTTATTCAGTGCTACTTATACACCGTAAGTGCACATGTCAATACGGTTCGGGCTAGAGGCTGTATTTATGAACCGATCTTCACAAAACTTCTTGGGTACCTTTGTTATCATCTTGGGATGAGAACGAGTGTTTCTGGGTGCGGTCCAAAATTCAAGATGGCTGCCAGTGGCCATTTTGTACCGAAATTAGGTCCAATCAGTTTTTTGTCACAACTTCTACACAGCTCATATTTGTGAACTGATCTTCACGAAACTTCTTGGGTACCTTTGTTTTCACCTTGGGACAGGAATGAGTGTGTTTTGGGTTGCCTTTGTTATCACTGTGCTATGAGAACAAATATTTTGGGGTTCAGTCAGACCCACTCTGGGACCCAAAGATTTTTTTTCTAGTTTAGCATCTGACTGTCACCCACCTTTACAATACTTTACCTATACATTTGTTACAGGCAACGGTCAGTATTTATGTACAGACCGTCACAATACTTTATATGTACCTTTGTTGTCATTACCTAGATGTTTGTCATTGCTGTGTCACATACTATACATGTGCATGTCTTTGTCTTCACAAGTTGAGCTACAGTGTCATTGACACTTTCATTATACTTACCAATGGCCCAGACGGGGATGGCCCTCCCATGAGTGGGCACTCATACCTTCCCGCTGAATTATTATGTAATACTCTCTTTTACAAAGAATGATGTTGGCGCCAATTCCGGTCACTTCCTGGCGCCGGCGCATGCGCGGAGAGTAAATGTATGGAGGGCCAGATAGGACTTCTAATTTTCGGTTTTGCATGCAAATTTTGGGGATGGGGTGGGGGGGGGTGGGGGGGTGCAAAATTTCTGTTTGGCCCTCGATATTTTGGAGTTAGCACCAGCTAAGTCTTGTCCATTGGTAAGTATAAAAATATACAAATTACTGTAAATTTATAATTTCTATAACATTAGCGGCTAATGCCATAGTAGCCTTATGCAATTTGGAGCGGTCTTTTCTTATACATTAGTGGCTAACATTGTAAGCCTCCGTTCAGTGAGCTTTCCAAGGCCGCAGGTGACACAGATATCTGCCTTCACAGAGATGAACATTTCTAAGCTGCGTTAGCTAACCTGAGACTGCTGTCTCTTTAGAATTATGGCTGTTAGAAGGAAAGAGTATGTAGTTTCCTTCTCAGTGTTGTAGTCTTAGGTGCCTGAGGATTTTAGTCATTTTGTTGACACCCTGTTAGTATTAAGAGCAGCCTTTTTTCCTTAGCTTGAGCGACTAACGTTGTAAGTCTTCATTTAATGAGCTTTCAAAAGTCGCAAGTTACACCGAGATATCTGTCTTTACGGAGATGTAGACTTCTAAGCTGTGTTAGCTAAGCTGATACTGCTGTCTCCTTGGAATTACGGCTGTCAGAAGGCAGGAGTAAGTTATTTCCTTCTCGGTGTTGTATTCTTAGGTGTCTTAGGCTTTTAGTCCTTTTGTTGACACCATATTAGTATTAAGAGCAGCCTTTTTCACCATTATGTCTAATGGTGTATTCTTTGGGGTCCTGGAGAACTGTCTTGATTTCAAGGGATATGTTGACGCGTTATATCATCGGGTGTATTCCTTGCACTAGTGCCATGTTCATCATGTTCCTCTCCGTTCTTTAGTGGCAATATGGAGTTGGTCAGATGTGATAGAGCCCTAGGGTTTTATACTATTGTAGATGGCTAACACTAGAGCATTACGAGTCGCATCAGGTCAAAAATCTGGTCTTGCTTGGTTTTTGACCAGTTATTTTTTGATAAGCCTCCATTCACTGTTATTACTCTTTTATTGAGAATAGCAGCAGGAGCATAGCTTCGGGAATGTTGCGTGAGGTTTCCTTTTTCCTATACTTGATAGAAAAGGGTATATGTGGGATTCTGTTGATTGCGTGCTTAATATGTATTAATCATTAGAGAGATGTATTTCTTGAATAGATTCTCTTAAATTCTTGCTCATTGTCAGTATAAGAGCTTATGAGAATTTTGGGCTATTTGGGTCAGTAATGGATATTCTTAGAGGCCGTCTATGCATACGTTCTCTATTTTTGTCTTCACGATACAGAGTTGTCTATTCATTCTCCAAACAGTCATTGGTTTTAACAGACCTAGGGAGCAATGATTTATTTGGGGACGGTCCTTGACAGGTTTTTTTTTTATCATGTCCCGTTCCAGGTTCTGAATCCAGTCTTCAACCAGAAGCAGTACAAAGGAGAATCCTACTCTCTCATTCTATTAGATTGATTGGTTACAATTGGGAAGTTCATTATTGGGATTTGCTTGTACACCGGAATGTGGTCGCCTTTCGGTTGGCTCAGAAGCATATGAGTTCTCTCAGATAACTTTCCATTGGGATTCGATTGGACAATTTGAAGGTTGTACATATTATTCAGTACCGCTTTATCACTGATTCCAGGCCACTTTCCTCAAAAAAGAGAGGGGGGGGGGGGGTGATTTCTCCTTACCTCTTCTGGCCTTATAGTAAGTGTGTAGCTATGGGTAAAACTGTTATTGTCTATAGATAATCCTGATCTTTATGTACAGCTCATTGCATTGTATACAGCATGTGGCTGTGGGCATTAGTCTCTAACTCTCGGACAAACCTTTCCTAATTTTATGTGTCTTATTCTGGGCAAGCCTTAAAATTGGGGGCTCATTACACACAATTAATCATTTATGGTAAGTAATAAGGATTCACTTGGCTATTGCTCCTTTGTCTTGATGGTATATCCTTCTCTATTGTTGTATAGAGAGGGATACATGAATGTTTTAATCTCCTATTCTCCTCCTATTCCTTTAAGTCCTAGGCCCTCCAGCCTTTTTACTGAATATGATTAATTTAAAGTAATTTGTATATTTTTTATTCTTACCAATGGCCCAGACGGGGATGGCCCTCCCATGAGTGGGCACTCATACCTCCCCGCTGAGTTATAACATCAATAGGCACAACTAAGAAGAATGACGCTTGGTGCCAATTAAAGTATGGAGGGCTAGATAGGACTTTCAAATTTCGGTTTTGTATGCAAATTTGGGGGATTCAAAATTTGTGTTTGGCTCTTGATATTATTGAGGTTGCACCAGCTAAGTCTGGGCCATTGGTAAGTATAAAAAATATACAAATTACTTTAAATTTATCATTTTCCAATGATAAGGCCTGCATGCACTAAGTATTCCTTCAGATGCAGATAGCAGTTTGAATAGAATCTCCGCTCATTAAGTAAAAGATTTGTCCTCATCCTCGGTTTACTTTAATTCAGCTTTCTTACTGATAGTAGGAAAGCTGCATGTTGGATGCAACCTTCCATCTTTAGCACATTGTATCTCTGAAATCTTACATCTGTATCAGGGGACCTCACTTTGCTAGGCCTCCATTAGTAGCAAAACACTAACAGTTTTCTGCTAATTATCTTGAGATATTCTCATTGTAATATTGTGATTTTTAGCTTAACTTGACAAAGTCAAGATAAGCTATTGCCATCATGCGTGTAGAAGTCTGTTCACATTTTCTTTAGGCTACACCCTGTAGTTCTTGTCCGATCAGTACAAAATTTCATATGCAGATTCATGGCCATGTCTAAATGAGAACGTCCTCTTTTGGTTGCAATTGGTCAACCATGATGGCTGCGCAAGCCCGAAAACCTTTAGCACAGTCTACAGGTCGTATTTATGAAAAGATTTCATTATAACTTGGTAGGATGACTCTGTATAATGTCTAGATGAGAACATTCCCTTTTGGTCACGATCGGTCAACTGAGACAGTTGTGCGAGCCCAAAACCCGAAAACCTTTAGCACAGTCTACAGGTTGTATTTATAAAGGAATTTTATTGTAACTTTGTAGGATGACTCTTATAATCTCTAGATGAGAACATATTTTTTGGGTTGGTTCAATTAACCATGATGGCCGCTGGGGCACATTACCTGACTCCTTTAGCAGTCCACAGCTTGCATTTACGAAGGGATTTCATTGCAAATTTGTAGGATGGCTCAGTATAATGTCTAGATGTGAACATCCTATTTTGGCCGTTGTTGGTCAAACATGACAGCCACACAGGCACTTGATCTACAGTTCATATTTATGAAGTGATTTCATTGTAACTAGGAAGGATAACTTTGTATGATGTCTAGATGAGACTTCCTGTTTTGGTCACGATTTGTCAGCCATTACCGCCGCCTGGTCAAGTGACCTAGATTCCTTTAGCACTGTCTACATGTTGTTTTTAAGAAGGGATTTCAGTGTAACTTGGTGGGATAACTTGGTATGATATCTACATGAGACTCTCCTATTTTGGTCATGATCAGTCAACCGTGACTGCCAAACTAGATTCCTTTAGCAAAGTCTACGAGTTTATGAAGGGATTTCATTGTAACTTGGTAGAATGACTCGTTTTGGAATAATTTTACTGTAACTTGGTAACTTTGGTTGACATGCATTAACTGTGAGGGCAACATTAACCCAGACCTCAATTCTTTAGTGCAGTCTACACCTCAAATTATTCTTATTGAAAACATAGCATACAGGGAACATAAATTAACATATTCTCAATTATCACAATTCTTGTCTCATTTCATAATCCTTTCATAAACATTGAACATTATCCTTTTCATCAAACACTACACACAGTCAAGTTAAGCTACAGTGTCATTGACACTTTAATTGAAGATATGTCTGAGATGTTGCTTTATACTGTGCTTACTAATTTATATTTCAAGTTATAAGCCTTTCAGGGGACTGGGTAGCCCCTGTATCAGTACCTTAAGGACACAATCATGGAATGTATCTTTGAAGTGAAAATCTAATATTCTCAAATATGTAAATTAGAAATCCCTTTGGTTGAGATCCATTCTATTTCACATTTATGTTTGTACTTCGTGGTTACAACATTATTGAGATCCGATTCCAGGACTTGGATAATTGGGTAAGATACCTCAAGTCTCTCACTGACAGGCATTTACCATTGTAGTCACATTGTTCATTTTGTGTTAGAGATCTTGGTTGATGTGACTGATTTGGGCCTGATTTGTTGTATCTTGACCCCCACCCCCACCCAATCCCCCCCCCACTGATTTGGGGCCTGATTTGTTGTATCTTGACACCCCCCTCCCCCCTCCACACACACACACACTTCTGTCTCTTGGCTCTTGGTTCTGAGGTGATGATTACAGTGCTGTTGTTTTCACCGGCTGCTAAGCTTCGGTTGATAATGGCGATGATGATAGTGTGTAAGCTCTCAGCCATGGCACCTGCAATGGTTGTGATGGCAGATACAGTAACTTTCTCAGTAATTCAAGAAAAGTACTCCTTATACCCTTATTAGTTCTCAAAACATCTTTAATATCCTCATGTCATGGAACACTATTTAAATGCTAATTACCTGATTTATATATATTTTTTTACCTGATTTATTTATTTATTGATGTTTAAGGTCACATATTTATGCACAATGGCTAATCATGACCGTGACAGTTTTACAGGTGGAGGAAGCCGGAGTACCCGGAGAGAACCACCGAGCAACGACGAGCAGCTGCCAGCTCCCCAACATCGTAACTCCGCACTGCAGCACAGGCGGGGTTAGATTGGTTGAAGACATGCGTACCATCGACGTGCAGTATGCCTTAGTACACGGCATCATCGTGCCCCCACGCGGGCAATGGAGATGAAGTATCTTGCCCAAGGACACAACGCGGTTGCCACAGGTGGGATTCGAACCGAGGACCTCTCGGCTTGCAGCCTGCACCTCTACCAACTGAGCCACCACGCCCCCTTTACCTGATTTATATATCATTATTTTTGACTGAGGCTTTCATACAATGATTATGTCTGTACATGCATATCTATTTCGTGTTTGTTCTTTTGCACCATGAAAACTTATTCCTTACAACATGATTAATGTAAAGCATATTACACCTAAAATGTCATTGCCTCTAACACATTTATATTCTGGAGGAGAATCAAAATTATTAGCAGTCAAAGTAATTCTTATGGGCATTAACTCTTAACCTGCTGAGTATTTTCAGGATATTTTTACCCAAATCTAGTCATGGCTGCTATGAAGCAGCCATGACTAGATTTGATGAAAAATTAAGCTAAGTATTTCACAAGACATAATTGGTAAAAAAAATCCATTCAGTTTACAGGGGGAAAATATGTTTAAATGTCCCCAAATTATATTGATTTCAATGACAAGAGAAACCCTATGCTGGGCAGGAATATCTGCCAGCAGCAGGCAAAGAGTTGAAGAGACAATGTTCCAGTAATTCTAGATAGGATCCTTATATTATAATTTGGATGCAAAATTAAGCATTTGGACTGATAATAGTCAGTATGTATGCATCTTTGGTAGGTATGATAAATACAGAACTAACTTTAAATTTTTAATTTTTCATGTGTTCATTGCCACAAATAATTTGTTTGTTTTGTTCGCATTTTGAAAAAAATTTAATATCCACACAAAAAAGTGTAGATTTTCTAGTTTTATGTGCTTTTTTTAGGTTCGTGATATGTTTTCACTTGCCAGAAAGAATGCCCCTTGTATATTATTCATTGATGAAATAGATGCTGTGGGTAGAAAAAGAGGAGGCAGAAGTTTTGGTGGACACAGTGAGCAGGAAAATACCTTAAACCAGTTACTTGTTGAAATGGATGGTAGGTTGACAAGTATAGAATATTTTTTATAATCTCATATTATTGGAACTATGAAAATACTTTAACATCAGTAAAAATTTCATTATATTGCAGTCTGTCTGTCGAAACTGAGATGTTAATTTGTTTAGAAAGTATATCAATTTCAGAGAATATCACAATTCAGTAGCAGTGGTTAGTGCATTAAACTCAAACTGAATGGTCCATTGTTCGATCCTGACCAGTGATAACTGTGCTGTGTCTTTGGGCAAGGCACCTAATCCAGATTGTCCATGTGGGGGCACAGTGGTAGTGTGTACTAAGGTGTACTGCATATCCTTGGTGCACTTGTCTTCTACCAATTTGTGCAGAGATAGTATCTTGGGGAGTCTCATAGTTGCTCGCCACTGCTGTGTGGTTCTCTCCAGGTACTTCAGCTTTCTCTACCCCTAAAACTGTGGGACATGAGGTGACCCCATACCTGGCAATTTTCTGTGGAGGACAGATTTCAGACTTTTTTTATTGTCAAAAAAGTCATTTTAGAGATATGCACAAAAACATTGAACAAATTTAGGGGGGTCAGGTCGGGTGCAGATAAGAATACCATCAGAACTGTATTGACCGTGCATTATATTGTACGGCACCAGCTCCGTTTTAGCATCACATTAAGAACACCGCACACATTTTCAAAGCTGACATAAAACACCCCAGTTCATTGGTTGCCTGCTGTAATACAAGTAAAAATGACAGAATTCCAACCAATCAAATGGTGTTTATTCGCTCACCTGACTGAAAGTCAGGGTGAGCTATTCTGATCACTTTTCGTCTGTCGTCCGGCGTGAAGGTGGTGTTTGGGCTTTTTCTCCCAAACCACTGGCCGCATATTAATGAAATTTCATGTGAGAAGGGGTTGTGTATGCGGACTTTGATTTTTTGTCAAATTAGGTTTCGGCTCACATTGAGCAGAGGGATGGGGCAAAAATGCTCCAATTCTTAAAAAATCTTCTTCCCAAGAACCAGCAATAGCAGAGACTTGATATTTGGTATGCAGCTTCCTTTTGAGGTGTAGACTCAAGTTTGTTCAAGAGAAGTTGGAGGAGCTATATTTGACGATGTTAAAGGAGGGGCAAAAATTTTTGCCCCGCCCCAAATTTCTATTTTCCAAACCGCGAGGCCGATTTGAACCAAATTTTACATGAGTGCTTATTGGGTCATAAGTACCTAATTTATGCCGAAATTTTTTCCCCATAGCCCCGTGGGAACCACAGGAGCTAAAAATAGAAAAAAATGAAAACGCCCATATCTCCAAAACTACACGGCACTGAGAATTCTTATTTGTTGTGAAGCTTCCTTAGGACCAACAGAATAGAATGATCAAAAAAAATTGCCATACGTTTTATCATGGGGTACTTTTTTGGGACTTTGAAAAAGTGCCGAGTCAGCATTTTTTAACACTGTGGGTAATGGGAAAAACATAAGACTACTTTTCTCCGAAAGCAGTGCTCCAAAAGCTTTAAAATTTCACATATAACATCTTTGGAAGATTGTTTCACACGTTTATTGAAATCAATTGCCTGGGTGGATATTTGGGCTCTCTATGGGAGCCCAAATGTTTAAATTAGTGCAGTATGAGGAGTATTTTTGAAAAATCTTCTTCTTCAGATCTAGCAATAAGAATGTTTTGATATTTGGTATGCAGCATCCTTAGGGGGGTGAGATTCAAGTTTGTTGAAGCCAAATCCCTGGGTTCATATTTAGGCTGAAAATTTGGGGTCCCGTAGCGGACTTCGAAATTTTGGACCAAAATCTGAAAAAAAATTTTTTTGTTTTTTCTGCTTTTCGGTCAATTTTAAGACAAAAAAATTTTTTTTTTTTTCCCCTGAAAATTTGGGGTCCGGGTGGGACTTAGAAAATTTTGGACCAAAATCCGAAAAAAAAATTTTTTTTGTTTTTTATGCGTTTCTGTCAATTTTAAGACAAAAAAAATTTTTTTTTTTTTTCCCCTGAAAATTTGGGGTGCGGGTGGGACTTAGAAAATTTTGGACCAAAATCCAAAATTTTTTTTTTTTGTTTTTTCTGCGTTTTCGGTCAATTTTAAGACAAAAAAAAAAAAAAAAAAAATTTTGGACCAAAATCAAAAAAAATTTTTTTTTGTTTTTTATGCGTTTCTGTCAATTTTAAGACAAAAAATTTTTTTTTTTTTTCCCCCTGAAAATTTGGGGTCCGGCTGGGGCTTAGAAAATTTTGGACCAAAATCCGAAAAATTTTTTTTTTGTTTTTTATGCGTTTCTGTCAATTTTAAGACAAAAAAAAAATTTTTTTTTTTTTCCCCCTGAAAATTTGGGGTGCGGGTGGGACTTACAAAATTTTGGACCAAAATCCGAAATTTTTTTTTTTTGTTTTTTTATGCGTTTCTGTCAATTTTAAGACAAAAAAAAAATTTTTTTTTTTTTTTCCCCTGAAAATTTGGGGTCCGGGTGGGACTTGGAAAATTTTGGACCAAAATCCAAAATTTTTTTTTTTTGTTTTTTCTGCGTTTCGGTCAATTTTAAGACAAAAAAAAAAAAATTTTCCCCCTGAAAATTTGGGGTCCGGGTGGGACTTAGAAAATTTTGGACCAAAATCCGAAAAAAAATTTTTTTTGTTTTTTATGCGTTTCTGTCAATTTTAAGACAAAAAATTTTTTTTTTTTTTTTTTTCGCCCTGAAAATTTGGGGTCCGGGTGGGACTTAGAAAATTTTGGACCAAAATCTGAAAAAAAATTTCTCTCCATACTTTTAGTACTTGCACATGCGCAGTAAGGAAGAGACTGTAATTGGTGCCAAAATCATTCTTCTGTTTGGCCCAAGTCAACTTTACAATGATTATAAAAATGATTTTATGTTTCCCATATTTTTACACTGTAAACCAATGGCCCAGACTAGCTGGTGCTTAACCAAGTTATTAAGGGCCAAACACAAATTTTGAACCCCCCCCCCCCCCTCCCCCCACCACCAATCCCCAGAATTTGATTGCAAAACTGAAAATTAAAAGTCCTATCTGGCCCTCCATACATTTAATCTCCGCGCATGTGCAGACGTCAGGAAGTGACCGAAACTGGCACCAACATCATTCTTTGTTTGGCCCCAAAGTCATCAAAAATGAAATGACATCTGTGCTTTAAAATCTCCTTTTTTGAGGATGCCAGACATAAATCATTGCAAAAATTGGTGGATACAAGGCTGTTATTGGATGAAGGATGTGTTCAACGGTGGTTTTGGACATTCAGGGCTGTAACTTTATAATATTTATAAAATTATTTTATGTTTCCCAATTTCAGGACATATGCCTGACGTCATCATTTTTAAAAATGATTATTCCACTGTGTGTTAAGTATTCCTTCCCTATCCTTCCATGAACCCTTCCTGTTAAACTCTTAAGCTTTTTGGCTATTTTTATTGAAATTTTTTATTAAATTTCGTGGGAGTTTAACAATTATTACAGAATATTATTCTGTTTCTTCCCCAAGGTTACGTCCTCACCCTAGGGGTGTTAGGCCATTTAGTCTTGCATCTTCTATCCAATGTATCGTTGTTCTTTGTATGAAGATCTAGCTTTGTATTTGATAGCATTTCAGTTGGTTCTGATGTTGGGCCTTTTTGTGTGCCTAATGTCTTGTTTACTGTTTACATTATCAGCGTCCTCATATATAGGTAGTTTTTTTTATATTCTATTACTGTAATATACTGTAGGATACATGGATTATTATTCCAGTAGTGCAGCTCAAACAATTTTGGATTTTGTCCTCACTTATGCCCTTGGGCTCTTCATGTTCCCTTTGGGAACTTGGGCGTTTTTTCAAAAATAAACAGGGACAATCAGTTACCATCGATGTGTCGCCATGCCCAGACCATTGAGTGTATGTAGTAGACGCTCTGCCGATCTCATGGGGATGGATGATGGGCTAGGCGTATCCTCCAATTCATTTGATTCAGTAGATTATGTTTTAGATCAAACAGTCTCATTGTGAATCCTACTAGTAGCACCTCTGTCGTTACAGAAACCTTGGATCAGTCTTCTCTAGTGTCTGTTATGGGACGTTCCCCGGAAGCTTCCTCCACGAGAGGACCTTCTTTATCAGGGGAAGTTTTTGTTCTTCACGTCCTTCTCTGCCCATAGTGGCATAATGGAGTCTGTTAAATGTGAGGGAATCATTGCGGTTCCCCCCTGCCAATGTGTTTTGAGGCGATTACCGGGCAAGACGTAGTTTTCTTCCCGCAAGCCTCGTATAAGTTTAAATATATACATGCATTTCTTCACTTCTCGGTTGGCGGCTGGGTCATGTTCTATGGCGACCTCATGGGCACATCCATATTTCATCATAATTAATTACTAGTCTTTGGGTACCTCAGAGGCTGCATAAGCAGTTAACTGGTATGCAGATGATTACATGTGGGATTTTAATGCTCACGCACATAATAATTATTAGGCTGATGCTTTATTGTATATTATGGACCTTTGAAATTATGAATTATTTCAATGGTTTCTATTAATGTTGGTACTCAACTCGTATATTCGCATGTTTATAGTGTCATAGATATCGGATAGTACACGTCGGAGATTGTTGTTACTGGAATTTATTGTACACCTGAAATGGGTCGCCTGTGGGTTACCTTATTTTTGGGTCTTAGTCCGGGCTGGCCTTAAAAATTGGTAACAAGTTACATCCATTTAGCATAGTCTTCATGCTATGTATACAGAATTTCTTGAACTGGGCTCCTTTTTGTATGATATGTCTTCTCTATTACTATATAGAGAGACATCCATGTAATTCCTAATAATTTTAATTTCATTTCACCTTGGATTACAGGATTGGAACTATGTTGATCTACTAATTCTGAAGTCCTAGGCCCTCCACCTTTTTACGATTGAGCTAGTCTGGGCCATTGGTTTACAGTGTAAAAATATTATAAATTTATAGTAATTTGTATATTTTTATACCAATGGCCCAGACGGAGATGGCCCTCCCATGAGTGGGCACTCATACCTCCCCGCTGAATTTTTATGAAGTACTCTCTTCTACAAAGAATGATGTTGGCGCCAATTCCAGTCACTTCCTGACGTCTGCGCATGCGCGGAGAGTAAATGTATGGAGGGCCAGATAGGACTTTTATTTTTCGGTTTTGCAAGCAAATTTTGGGGGATTGTGGGTGTTCAAAATTTGTGTTTAGCCCATAATAACTTTGAGTTAAGCACCAGCTAGTTTGGGCCATTGGTAAGTACAAAAATATACAAATTGCTATACATTTATAATTTTCAACAACAATATTTTTAGAAATGTTTCGAAATTAATTTGATTGCTATTTTCATGTATCCTTATCATGTATTTTTATTGTTGAACTTGTAGGAATGCTATCGACTTTGTTTTTTGATTGTAATTAATTATGAAAGCTTACTGCTCTAAATGCAAGGCGAGGAAGTCTTCCTCGGATTTATATGCTTGTTGTCTTGCCTGTAGTCTATTCACTCCTACAGATTCTTGTTCTACTTGTGTACATTGGGATGCCAGACGTTGGAGACTTCGGATATCCAGGCAGCCTCGTGAAGACGTTCCCAGTCTTCGCCCGTGAAGTCGGCCCATCCGGTAGCTAGTGATCCGAGGCTTCATTCATTGGGACGTTCGGAGAAGAGATCTACGTCCGGATCTCCGTCCCAGGAGCAGCAAGCGACGAAAAAACAGAAAACTGCTGCTCCTCAAGCTTCTGGAATGGACTTGCTGTCATAGATTGTGCAGCTCATCGAAGCTTCCTAGCAGGTGCAAGCACAGCCTTCCGGAGAGTCCGGTTGTGAGCTGTTGGACAGTGTTGGGTCGGTCCAGTCATCTGTACATTTAGATGCTGTTGACCAAAATTCTCAGCTGAATCAGTTGGATGGTGAAAGAGAGAAGGAGGAGGATTACCCTTCCCTTTCGGAACAACATATGGTTGCAGTGAATTTCATCAATACTATCCTGACCTTGTTCCACCTGATCGGCAAGCTGCGTCTGCTAGGCAGAAACTGCTGTCGTCTCTAGGCAGAGATGTCACGTGAAGGAAAGATGATGTTCTTTCCTTCCCGGAACTATCTTGGCAAGTGTCGGAGGCCTTCGGCCACATTAACGACGCCATATTCAACCTAGCAAGTTTGAAAAAGAAAGGTGGTTTCTTATCTGCATCTTCAATCAGCATGTTATTTTAAAACGGTTGTAGAGGTCCTCTGCATCTGGATGAGCAGGTTGGGGATTTGGATATATCCTTGCCTACATCATTCAGTTTACGCTTGGATGTGATGGCATCTTCTATTTTATCTAATAGAGTGATTCTGGATGCTATATGATGCAGCCCTTGCATTGTCATCAATTATCGATGACAGGGTGAAAAGCTCTCTCCAAGTCGCTCTGGTCTCCGGACACACACTGTCTGACGACTAACTTTCCTTAGTTTATGAACAAGCTACCAAAAAAGTTTCCAATGCACTGCTACTGAGATCAGTGTCTCAAAAACATACATAAGCTGGCCAGAGTAGGCGATGTCGTTCCAGTTCCCAATCATTGAAAGGGAGCTCCTGGCGGGCGTTTAAGAAACCCTCTTACAGTTACTCCGGAAGTCGTCAATATAGCGACTCGGGAAAGGGGCACAAGTCTGATCAAGACTATAAGTCAGATGCCCCTAGGCCGATGGGACGAGGTTCTTCATGGGGAGGATGTAGTTTCTCCTCCCGCAAGCCTTGCAAGTCGTATGATGGTCATGGTCTAGACCTCTGTTGCTTTCCAATTGGCGGAAGGTTATCATACTTTGTGAAAAACTGGATGGAAATTACGGAAGATCAGTGGGTGAGAAATGTAGTCTCAGCAGGTCTGCGGGAGAGTCTTTCCTTGCGGAGGTACAGTCTCTCCAGTCAAAGAAAGCAATAGAGGTTATCAAGAATCAAAATTCTCCAGGTTTTTACAGTCACCTGTTTCTCATACCAAAGCCAGACGGTTCATTCTGGTCAGTAAGAGAGAGCATTCAGGTGGACGACTATGCGGCAAGCATAGATCTAAAGGAGGCATATTTTCATGTCCTGGTACATCCGACATTCAGAACGTACCTGAGTTTTGCCATGCAAGGAGAGGTTTATCAGTTCAGAGCGATGTGCTTCGGTCTGAACATGGCTCCTTGGGCTTTCAGTCGAATAATGAACTCGGTAATGCCATACTTCCGAGCTCATTCGGCAGTGGTAACGTCGGCTTACTTGAGACATTCTTCAGAGATACGGTGACAGAATTATTCTTCAGAACGATGTTCAGAGTCTACTTCAGTTGTTCCGATGTCTCGGTTTCATAGTAAATGAGAAAAAGTCGGATCTAGCTCCGACCAAGTCCTTCATTCACTTGGGAATGGGCTTCGAGACTCACAACATTCTGGTTCATCTACCGTTACCCAGAGCGAAATTAGTCACTTCTTATGCTTGCTTTTGTCTAAACTCTCCTACAGTGAATGTGGGGGAGTTTATGCGACTGATGGGGCTGTGCGGAGTGCCTGCAAATCTTATTCCGATTGACCGCCAAATTTTCTTTACTCAGAACTGGAGTGTGAAGACAGATTCGCTCGAAACCCAAATTGTTTTAATGGACCTAGTAAAACAAATGGTTCAGATTTGGGCAGATCTCCAGTGGCTGACTCAGGGAGTTCCACTTCAACTGCCGGATCCGGTCTTCACAATTATGGTTCAAGGAGTGATCGGGTGCCGGACATAGTTTTCGTCTCCCGCTTTATTTTGTATCAAATCTAATGTGGATTATATTTCCACTTGATGATTGGATATTATGTCTATTAGGTGTATTATTTGACGACATGGCGTACTGTCTTGATATCAAGGGATATGTCGATGCTGTTTCAATGGGTATATTCCTTGCAATAGTGCCATGTTCATCACGTCCCCCTTCGTCCTTAGTGGCATTATGGAGTCGGTCAGACGTGAAAGAGCCATATGGTTTCTATACTATTCCAGGTAACTAACACTAAAGCATTATGAGTCGTGCCTGATTAATGTCATTCTGCTTGCTTGGGCTAACTACAAGCTTTTTAGTTGTATTACTCTTTATAAAGAATAGCAGCAGCAGTATAGCTTGGGAATGTAGCGTGAAGTTTCTTTTTCATATAGTGAAAAAGGAATTTGTCACTGTCCCAAGCCTTTATAATACTGCGCTGGCCCTACTTACCTAGCGATTCAAGTATTGTGGGCATGGATTAGCCGAGTGGGTGACTAGGGCGAAGAAGTCGCCTTGTCATTCCTCAAGTCACCTTGGCTTACATTGGGGGTGAAATTCAAGTTGCCCTTCAAAACTTCCTTGGGAGACATGGCAGTTTACTGTATTTTCTTATGTTTTATTTCCAGAAAAAAACTCTTCGGCATTCACAAAAAAATTAAACCTGGCTGCTGTTAAAATCCATCATACGGCTCTGAAAATAGCCTGAACTAGCCCAATTTTATATTTCTGAAAAGAGTTGCAATGGCGTAGTCATTCGAACAATATGCCCCAACTGATATCAACCAGCACAAAATGGCTATTTAAAAACAAAGTGCCAGCAAAAACAACAAATCACACAAGACATGCATCGAGTTAATTAGAATTTATTAAAGCTAATCAGCGTTTCAAAACCCCCCAAAAATGTGTAGGAGACAGTTCATCCATAAAAACGTTGAAATTGCTTATTATTACGCTCTGTTCACTGAAAAATTGGTTGCATTGAAATTCGCCCCACAATTTGCATTGAAAGTTTTTCTTTGAAAACTTGTGTTAAATGTTAATAAGGCTACGATAGAAATCACATATATTAGGATGGATAAGAATGGCAGGCCTTCATAGCACCAACTGCATGTGTCAATGTAAGATGGTTGGCAGAAATTGTCATTTTTCTGAACAGTGTATTATTACCCAGCGCAGCAGGGAAAGAAGACAACAGAAATATTTTGTCGTTTACCTTAGAAATAAATTAACTCAATTGTTAATAATGCTTAATTTACGAAGGATATCAAAAACTTTTTTTAACTTGGCTTTTCAATTCAATTAGGGCATTCAGAAACAGTGAATGTCGCAGCTTCTTATGTGAACTTGAAATTTATTTTAAATACTTTTAAATATTTTTTTTTAAAAAGAATATTTTTTTTTAAAAGAATATACCTTCTATTACAGAGAAGAACACTCTCACCATGGGTAATGTTAAATTTCAAATCCACTACATCGAGGCAAATACAAAATGAACTGCATGGTAACCCTGGTTATCACTGTTAGGGAAAGAGTTAGGGTATTCAGAAACCATGAATGACACAGAGTTTTGTAGGGTGGATTTTAACCTACATTCTTGTTATATACCATCTGACTTAGTTTTGTGTGTGTATGTATGCTTGTATAACTTTTATTTATTTTTTTCTCCACAATTGTGTCCTCTGTGTACATTTATTTTGTTCCGATGTCATATGCGTTTTATATTTTTACTTCTCCCTCATGTCCAGTGACTTCTCTCTCCTGGCCCCTGACTACATCAGGGGCCCAGCCACTCGAGTTGCTTTGCTTCCTGTGATTGATCGTTCATAAGTGATATATGAGCATATGATTCCTGAACAGTAACTGTTCTTGGATTCCAAATTCTATCATGAATACATTCGGTTGATATTACTAGCCTTCGTGTTCCTGTAGGGCAGGCATCTCAGTTATCTAGGCGACATTCTCCAAATGTGGCAATTAGTCTACTCTGAGTAGTTATGCTCAGAGCTGTCTGCTTTTCTTACGACGTACGAGTCTATTCCACGCGTTAATTGCATTAACATCATTTTAAGGTGGGATTCTATTGATTGTGTGCATAATATGTATACATTATTAGGCAGACTTATTACGGAATAGATTCTCTTGATTCTGGCTCTGCATTACTATAGACCTTATGAGAATTTTGGGGCTAGTTGGATCAGTTATGGAGTTTCCAACAGGCTGTCTATCCATACGTTCTCTATTTTGGACTTCATTATTCAGAGTGGTAAATTCTTTCTCTGAACAGTCATTGGTTTTAACGGACCAAGGAAACAATGAATTATTTGGGAACGTCCATTACAGGCTTTTTAATCGTATCCTGTTCCATATTCTAAATCCAGTTTTCAACCGTAGAGTGGTACACGAGGTCTGTTCCTTCTCTCATATAATTGTAAGGTTACAATTGGGAGGTTCATTAGTGGAATTAATTGTACACCTGAACGTGGTCGCCTGTGTGTTGGCTAAGAAACGTATAGTTCTATTAGATAACTTTCCATTGGAATTCAATTGGACAAGTTAAGGTTGTACATATTTATATCACCAGTTTTTGACTTATTTACGTATTCCAGATGAACCTTGCGATTTTAATAACCGTGATCGCCACGATATAGCCTTAGCTGCTGAGGTGGCATGAAGCACCAATAAATTAATAATATATTAATAATAATTAATAGCTGGGTGCCTTTTGGACGAATATATATATTATTCGGTACTGCTTTTTCACTGTTTCCAGACCGCTCCCCTCTTTGTTTTGAAGATTATTCCTTCAAAAAAAAAGGGGGGGGGGTTTCTCCTTACCTCTTCTAGGCTTTTAATAAGTGTGTAACTATGAGTTAAGCTGTTACTGTCTGTAGATTATTCTGATATTATGTACAGCTTGTTACATTATATATGGTGTGTGTTTGTGGGCATTAGTCTCTCACTCTCAGACACGCTTTTCCTAATTTTAAGTGTCTTATTCCGGACTAGCCTTAAAATTGTGGGCTTGCTACACCCATTTAGCGTAATCATTTATGCTAAGTAATGGAGAATTACTTGGATATTGCTCCTTATTTCGGTGGTATGTCTTCTATATTGTGATATAGCAAGACATGGAGGTAATTCCTTAAAATTTGAAACTCCTTTTCACTTTGGGAGTTCTAATGCAGGCTAAGGAGCTGTATTTTGGTCTACTAATTCTTTAAGTCCTTGGCCCTCCGCCTTTTTACGATTCAGCAAAGTCTGGGCCATTGGTTTTAGTATTAAAATATGATAAATTTAAAGTAATTTGTATGTTTTTAATACTTACCAATGGCCTAGATGGGGATGGCCCTCCCATGAGAGGGCACTCATACCTCCCCGCTGAGTTATCACTTGAGTAGGCACAACCAGGAAGAATCATGTTTGCACTAATTCCGTTTTCTTTTCCTGGGTACTGCGCATGCGCAAGTACAAAAAAAAGTATGAAGGGCCAGATAGAACTTTTAATTTTCGATGTTGTATGCAAATTTGGGGGGTTCAAATTTATGTTTGGCCCTTAATAATATTGAGGTTGCACCAGCTAGGTCTGGGCCATTGATAAGTATTAAAAATATACAAATTACTTTAAACTTATCATTTTCCCTCATGTTTCCAGACAGTAAAATAGCGGCAAATTTTTCGTGTGGAAGAAATAAGGTTTCATATTTGGTAAACTTTGGCATCCATCCTTATGTAGAAACATTGTTGTTATATAAACTAAAGAAAGAAACCAGTGAATATGTACCACTGTTCGACGAGTCCTTGAATGCAGTACTACAAAAGAAACAAATGGATATCCATGCTCGGTTCTGGGATAACACCTCCAACGGTGTTGTTTCTCGCAATGTTGATTCAGTTTTTTTAGGTCATGCTAGGGCAGAGGATATCTTGAATGAGATACTTAAAACACTAATTGACAAATTTAATATGGAAAATGTTTTACAAATATCTATGGAAGGCCCCAGTGTAAACTTTAATTTTTTTTTTATCTTTTTTTCTCAAAAAGCTGCTGAACTGACAAACTGTTATCAATTTATAAATGTCGGATCATGTGGTTTACATACTGTGCATAATTCTATAAAAAATGTTGAAAATAATTCAGAATTGGCAGTTGCAGATATCTTAAAATCATTATATTATTTGTTTAATGATTTCCCTGCAAGGCTAGAAGACTTCAATGAAATAACAGGTTCTGATCTTTTTCCTCTACCTTTTTGTGGCCACAGATGGCTGGAAAATGGGAAACCTGTCAAAAGAGCACAAGAAATTTGGGACAATATAAAACTGTTTTGTCAAAACAGTACAGAAGGACAAAAAATATACTGAACCAAAAAGCAATTCTATGACCGTACGTTCAGCTGTAAATGATAAACTTTCAGTTTCGAAACTTGCTTTTTTTGAAAGTGTGTCAAATCAACTGAATCCATTCTTAAGTGATACACCATTAGCTCCATTTTTGTGTGAGCATCTTGAGAAATTGACTCACCAGATTTTGAAACGTTTTTTAAAACCAGATGTTTTAAAAGATGCTTCCACTATTCTAAATCTGCAAAAAATTGATACTAAAAGTGATAACTGCTTAAGCTATGAAAAAGTGGATATAGGTTTCAAGGCTGAAGCAATGGTCAAAAAGTTTCTTCAAAACAAAGATGTTTCTGAATGTAAGGTGATCCAGTTCAGAACATGCTGTTGTAATTTCTTATGCTCAGTGGCAACACCCTTGTTAACAAAAACACCTCTTGCATTCTCACTTGCAAGGCATATGAAATGCCTTAACCCAAGGAGAATAATTGAAGATCCCACAGGTGCAAAAAATCTTAAATCTTTCAAGCTTTTGCTTTCTAAACTTGTTGTGTTGAAGTGGGTGGACATTAGTGACTGTGACAAACTGCAGAGGCAGTTCTGTCTCTTTATTGAAAATGTTGATAAAAATTCCAATTGTAAAGAAGTGTTCAAAGCTTATGATATTTCTGACTTGAACAAAGAGTCATTTATTCCTTTAGACAAACTATTTTTTGAAAATATTGGTGAGAAGAGCATGTACAAGTTGTTGGGGAGGGTGGTTAGAATGTTATTAATTTATCCCATGGACAAGCGAGTGTTGAGAGAGGATTTTCTGTCAGTAAGGAAGTACTCAGTGAAAATATGCAGGATTTATCTCTGACCTCACAGAGGATAACACTGGATCATCTTAAAAATATTGGAGGCATAAACAAGTTTGTTATTACACCTCCTTTGCTTAATAGTGTTCACTTTGCCAGGTCAAAATATAGAACTTTTCTGGAGGATCAAAGAAAACTTTAAAGTGTCTTGATTTTTTTCCTTGAAAAGTAGGGTTTTTTTAATGAAACTTTATACTATTATGTAATATAAAAAGATAGCATGTCTCAAATTATAATATGGTATGTGCTCATCAAGGTCAAGGTCAGAGGCCCTATGATAAGGTGACACTTAGAAAAATTTTGACATTTGTTGTCTGGGCCATAATTTCTTAACTGCTGAATATTTTTTAATGAAACTTTATACCAACATTTAATATCATAAGACAGTGTGTCCCAAATTATATGGTATGTGACCATCAAGACCAAGGTCACAGGCCCTATGATAAGGTGACACTTAGAAAAACTTTGACATTTGTTTGTTCGGGCCATAATTTCTTAACCTCAGAATATTAGCACCACCTGACAGAATGAAAGTGGAGCTTTTCTAATGCTAAGTTGTCTGTCATCCATCCATCTGTCCATTTGTTCATCGCCTGTCCATTGCTTGTCCATCCGATCTTGTTCATACTTGGTACAATTATTGCTCGTGACTCAAAGGTGTGTCGCGACATTGATCCAAGGTCATATCATCAAGGTCAAGGTCACAGACAGCAAAACTTGGATATTGTTACACAGTCCTTTTCTGGGCCATATAACTTAGTGTGATTGATGAGGCTTTATTCATAGATGGTACAATTATTACTTGTGACTCAAAGGTGTGTCATGGCGTTGATCCAAGGTCATATCATCAAGGTCGAGGTCACAAGCAAGCAGCAACACTTATATTGTTATTTTGCCCCTGTCTGGTTCAATTAACTTTGTATAATTGACAGATCTTATTCAAAGTTGGTACAATTATTTCTCATGACACAAAAGTGTGTCACAACTTTGATCCAAGGTCCTACCATCAAGGTCAAGGTCACAGACAACAAGCCTTTGATGTTGTTAAAATGTGACCCTTGGCAAAGCTATCTAGATGTAGTTGCCTCTTGTTGTCTTATGCCTTGTGTCTCATCACACTCAAAATCATATCCATTTTTCTGTTCTTTATCAACAATCTAGGAGGTTCAAGATGATGTGCCAAATCTCTTTTGTCTTCTGATTGGCAGAAAACTATCCCACTTTGGGAAAAATTGGAAGAAAATTATAAAAGACCCCTGGGTACTAAAGGTTATTCAAAAGGGGTTACTTCTTTCACAAATCTTCCAGCCAACCTTACAAAAAGGGACTGTCTTTTCGAAGCAGTCAACATGATGGTCTCAAAGAAGGCAATAGAGGTAGTCATCAACATTCATTCTCAAAGGGAGGGATATAGTGAAGACCTCCATCCATCGGGGCATCCATCCATCCATCTGTCCTTACATCCATCTGTCTCCATCCATCCAGCCAGCCAAACTTTGTTTAAGGTATAACTTGAATAATAGTTAACAGATTTCAGTTTTGGGGGGTATATGTCTCTATAGCAACAATGTCTATGTCAAGTCCAATGACCACCGATATCTTTTGACAATTATAGGAGTTGTGGCCCTTTATTATAAAAGTATCCTGTAAAACTTGTTTATGGCAAAACTTGAACAATAGTTAATGGTTTTCAATTCTTTTTGGTATATCTCTCTGTAGCAACAAGGTCTATGTCAATTTGATGACCAGCAATATTCATTGAATATTATGGTAGTTATTGCCTTTTGTTAAAAAATATCGAGTAATTCTTGTTTATGGTATCGCGGAACTAAATATTGAAATTAGAGTGAACCGCCTTAAAATGTTGCACTCGGAAATGACGCAATCTCTAAAAATAAACAGCCTTGGGAAAATCCGTTGTTTCAATAAAAGATTGAAACATTCTATTGACATCTTGCATTATTGTTGAATATTCCTGATAAAAAAGAGGGTGATTTGATGACTTTTGGACCTAAAAAATACAATTTACTTTTTGTGTGTTTTTGTAGGGAATTCCCTGAAAAATATGTGCACGTGACCGGTACTTCCCTTTGTGTCAGTTTTTCTCTCTTATTTGTTGCATGACCCCCTGTTTTCAGATCAAAAAAAGTTGGCTGAAGGGCTATACTTGACAGAGATATTTGAATGCCAAAATTAAAGTGATGCGATCATATTTTTTTCCACAAGAACGTTATAATGGTCGCCTATGGGAAAATATTTAGTTCTGTGAGACCTATAGGAAATATGTTTTTTGGCTTCCAGACCAGATTCAGTTATTATTTTGGGGGATTATTTCACATTTAAATATTTATTTGGGGACCATACACCTTACCAAACCATTTTATTGTTTTGAGAAGTTACATTTTTGTCGCAGTCAGCAATTAAAGCTATATATTTCCAAAACTAAGGCTGTTCATGCAAGAAAATTCACATCTTGAGCAAGTGTATTCCCCAGGAGCACACTATAACCTCTGGCAGCTGCTAACTAACAGCCTATCTTACCCTATTAACATATTTATTTAAACCATGGTTTCTCCTCATATTTCTAGGGGCAGAGAGGATTCCAAATCTTCCAACCCCCTCCCAAATCACCATTCAAACACAGACAGAAAACCTACACTGCCCTTCTATTCACTATTATTTAGAAGTTTTTCTCTTCTATATTATGCTCTTCAAAATGTTGGAAACACAATTCCTTCATTGAAAGAGTATCCTGGAACACAAATTTGAGGAAGGGGTGGGGCTACAGTGGAAAATAACATAATAAAATTACAAATGTGAGTGAATGGCATTTGTGCATAGCTACCAATATAGTTGTCTAGTACTAGTGCTGCCATGGTTTCCCTGATACAGCATAAATTTACAGTGACAGTTGTGAAATATTGCTCTTTCCCTGAATCAAGTCCTCTCTCCCACACATATTTAACCCTTCTGCTGATGATAAACATTTGGAAAGACTGAACAGCATGTTTTTAGAGACTGAAGTTAGTATCATACATTTTCAGTTTCTTATGATTTACTTTGAGGCTTCAGCACTCATGGTCCACTGAGTTATTTTTCAATTTAACAACCTTGCCCTGGCTCTTCCACTATATTTTTCATTGTATGCCATTCAGTACTCTCATGTAGACCTCCTACATGTGTGACTGCAAGCCTATCTGTCTGTCTGTCTGTCTGTGTGTCTGTCTGTCTCTTCATCAGACATGGTGTTTCTTTGCTTTTCACTTGCCTGGATCTACATTTTCAATAATTGGCAGCTGACTAACTTTCACCCCCCCCCCCCCCCCCCCCCCCCCACACACACACTCAAGTATATTAAACATCAAATACCACTATATTCTTGAAGCAAATGTCTGATTCATCCTCTTTGGAAACATGTTTTCACCAATTTCAATCTTTTTTCCAGAATGGGTGTCTGTGGGGACTAAAACAAAGGTTATGAAAGTGCACTTATGGGAACTTGCAGCATAAGCATAGCACTATAGAATCAATATTTGATGGTTTTAGGCATCTTACCAGTGTTATGAGATATCACAGTAGCAGGTACTGGTCAATCTTTTGGAAAAAAACACTGTTTTATGTTTTGTCAGTGCCATACCAATGACTCTATGTGCCTTTACTGAGAAAACTGAGGCCTTTCCTTTACAAAAATTGCAAAAATATTCATCAAATACAATGTGAAATGTCTTCAGAAGCCAGACTGTGATTTAAAAACTATTACAGATGGGAAAGTTCATATCACAGTAGGTTTGTTTTGGGTCAATATCAATTAAATTATGAATTATATCACATATTTTGATGAAAAGGGGCATACCAGGGGGTCTATTTAGGGCAAAATTTTACTACATCAGATGGTGAAATAAAATTTGACATCAGTTGTTAGGATAAACTGGTAGAGTCCTCTCATATTGGTGAAATATATAGCTGCATCCCCAGTTTTGGAAACAAAATTGACATCCATATTGTTCCATGGGGGTTGGGACACTGTTTTGCTTGCAGTATGGTTAAATGAGACAGATTTTTTCTAAAAATATTTTGTGCTGATGCAGATGTTAGTTTTATTTTGGGATCAGGGTAGTTTTTTAAAGAAAGCTGTAAATTCTCATCCTTCTCAGTTAATTTATAAAGTAACAGGAGAGAAAAATCTTTTGGAGGCAATACCAGTTTTCAAGCCCACTTGACAAAGTTTGGACACTTTTCCTTAAAAGAGCAAATTTTCCATGTTTTTGACTCAGCCAAAGCCAAAAGTTGGATTTTAATGCAGAAATTACTCTTTTATCTCATGGAAGTGGTAAAATGTCTCTTTGGTGGGCTTGGAGATGATTATAGGTATCGCGGAACTAAATATTGAAATTAGAGTGAACCGCCTTAAAATGTTGCACTCGGAAATGACGCAATCTCTAAAAATAAACAGCCTTGGGAAAATCCGTTGTTTCAATAAAAGATTGAAACATTCTATTGACATCTTGCATTATTGTTGAATATTCCTGATAAAAAAGAGGGTGATTTGATGACTTTTGGACCTAAAAAATACAATTTACTTTTTGTGTGTTTTTGTAGGGAATTCCCTGAAAAATATGTGCACGTGACCGGTACTTCCCTTTGTGTCAGTTTTTCTCTCTTATTTGTTGCATGACCCCCTGTTTTCAGATCAAAAAAAGTTGGCTGAAGGGCTATACTTGACAGAGATATTTGAATGCCAAAATTAAAGTGATGCGATCATATTTTTTTCCACAAGAACGTTATAATGGTCGCCTATGGGAAAATATTTAGTTCTGTGAGACCTTATGGAATAACTTTAACATTAGTAACCAAATTTTAATTTTTGGGGAGGTATATATTGTTTACCTCAGGTTTGATGACCACCATTATCCGATGAAAATTGTCGGAGCTATTGCTCTCTGTTAAAAAAATATTCTATAATGCTTGGTTATGGCATAATTTGAACAATAGTAACTGTATTTCAATTCTTTTTAGCATATGTCTCTATAGCAACAATGTCTACGTCAAGTACAGTTAAAACTGCTGTATGATGAATATTATGGGAGTTCTTGCCCTCTATTAAAAAATATTGTGTTAATCTTGTTTATGGCATAACTTTAACAAAGTAAGCAGATTTCAATTCTTTTTTGCATTTGTCTCTGTAGCAGCAATATCTACGTCAAGTTCAGTAACAAATGCTGTATGATGAATATTATGGGAGTTATTGCCCTCTATTAAAAAAATATTGTGTTAAGCTTGTTTATGGCATAACTTTAACAATAGTAAGCAGATTTCAATTCTTTTTTGCATTTGTCTCTATAGCAGCAATATCTATGTCAAGCGCAGTAACAACTGCTGTATAATGAAAATTATGGGTGTTATTGCCTGTTAAAAAATATCGAGTTACTGATATGTCAAATTTTCTGTGATAAAACATCATCCATGTAAATTTTTATGAGGCCTGATTGTAATTGGTTTTGAATATATTTGTTTGTGGGAGGATTCAAATTGCTTTGTGATGTTTTTCTTGTTCAAAATATCTTCCTTGTTCTGAATTCAGATCATTCCTTCTGACCAGTCATACACCTAAACTGGTTCAACAAGCTTATTAAAATTTTACCTTAAGAGCTCAAGGATGAGTACTTTCATGTGGTGATTCATCCCGCATTCAGGAAATACTTTATGTTTACCACAAATGGCAAGGTTTACCAATGCCGGGTGATGTGCTTCTGACTAAACCTTGCTCCTTCACTCGGATCATAAACTTGGCCAGGTTTCATTTCTGAGATCAGTCACCAGTTATGTCTTGGATGTACCCGGATGATATCCTTCAAATGCATTTTCACAAGGTAACTATTTTTCTGGATTTTCAGAAGCTCCCATGTCTCCTTCAGTCACTGGGGTTCATCGTCAATATACAAAAATTGGCACAAACCCCACTCAGTCACTTTTTGGCATCTCAGAATGGAATTTCAGACTCATCTGGATCTTGTCTGTCTTCCCTTGGCCAGAGCTCACCTCATAAGAACATTCTCCCTCTATTTTATTCATGCAGCAACTGACTGTGGGGAAGTTCTTGAGACTTCTGGGTCAGTGCAGAGCAGCTACAGACTTGATTCCACTCTGACATCTCTTCTCCTGGCCTCTCCAGTTTTACTTCCTAGAAAACTGGAAGGCTGTGATCAACACTTTGCATCGCGTATTTTGTCTTTCCCTTGCTATTAAGGATAAAATTCTAATTTAGACAAATGTGGCATGGATGACGCAGGGGATTCCTTTGGCAATACATCCTCTGTCATTCACTCAAATGTCAGAATCCAGTGACCTGCTACCCTGATTTTGGAGAATCTAAATTTCATGGGCAGTAGAACAATTGTCAGTCCAATCTCCACATCAATCAGAAGAAGATAACTGCTATTCTCCTAAGCTTAACTCATTCAAAATGCTGACTATCGAATTCCCAAGTTCAGATTCTTTCAGACAACTCAACAGTTGTAGCTTATCTGCGGTCAGTCCCAGTCCCTTCCAATGTTCAGTCTAACAGAAAAGATTCTATTGTTCACTGAGGATCAAAACATCTTCCTTTCAGTTCGCCACATTCTGGATTGCCTCGATGTGATCCTGGACTCTCCGTCCAGACACATAAGAATTCTTCCAACAGAGTGGACTCTCAACAGGAAAGACTTTCTAGCCATTAGCAATCTATGATAGATCTATTTTCCACTAAATGGAATAAACAGCTTCAAACATTCATGTCCCCATGTCCAAATTTGTTAGCCTTCGAGGTAGACACTCTATCCATGTCCTAGAATAGAGTAATCGCCTTCTCTCAAACTCCTTTAATTCCTTAGGTACTTCAGAAAGTCAACAGTCAACCTGAAAAATTATTCAGGTGGCCCCTCTGTCTCCTCAGAGATTATGGGTCAATCTTCTCAGACCTCTGATACTCAACATACCTCATCGAGTACCTCTGTGGCAGAACCTGTTATCCCAAAGTAATAATTACAATCTACACAACAATATGGTGATTCTTAACCTTTTCATATAACCTTTTCTGCTATCAGGTCTTTCCTGGGATGTAAACATTTTTCCAGAAGAGCTGTTGACTCCATTTCTGCTTCAAGGAGGTAGAGATGGGCAGTTAACCGAAAATTTGGTTCAGTGTCGGTTTTGTTATCAAAACCGAAAGTGAAATAATTATAGAAAACCTGTTGTCACGGTTTTCAACTTCAGTATTGAAAAACTCTGATCAGGTCTTCACTTCTCAGGATAAAGAGAGAAACAACCTAAAGTTAACCTTGTTTTTAAACTTCAGTTGTGATACCCCTGTTTTTATACTGTATACCAATGGCCCAGACTTAGCTGGTGCTAACTCAAAAATATTTAGGGCCAAACACAAATTTTGCCCCCAATCCCCAAAATTTACATGCAAAACCAAAAATTAGAAGTCCTATCTGGCCCTCCATACATTTGTCACCGAAACTGGCACCAACATCATTCTTTGTTTGGCCCTTCAGTCAGATAACAACAAACTGACATCTGTGCTTTTAAAATCTCAGTTTTAATGATGCCAGACACAAATCAATGGTTATTTTGGTGGATCCAAGGTCACAACTGGATGAAGGAAGGAAGAAACGGTGGTTTGAAACGTTCAGGGCTGTAATTTTATTATATTTATAAAAATTAGTTC
Organism: Pictodentalium vernedei; assembly: GCA_031216915.1. Taxonomy (NCBI): domain Eukaryota; kingdom Metazoa; phylum Mollusca; class Scaphopoda; order Dentaliida; family Dentaliidae; genus Pictodentalium; species Pictodentalium vernedei. The sequence goes on from CM062295.1 coordinate 417,438,057, forward strand.
ATGTTCCCCAATTTCGGGACATGGGCCTGACATCATCATTGATTGATAAAGATCTGTCCACTGTTTATTTAGTATTCCTTCCCTACCTTCCCTTCATCCCCCCAGTTAAGCTCCCAAGCTTTTTGGCTTGTTTTATTGAAAATTTTTTAAAAATTTCTTGGGAGTTTAATGCATTATACAGAAGATTATTCTGTACATCCCCGTGGTTACGTCTTCACCCTTGGGGTGTTTAGGCGTTTTGGTCATGCATCATATATCTGACGTATCGTTTTTTCTTCTGATGAAGATCTTGCTTTACATCGGATAGTCTTGTTGCTGTTACTGATTTCGGACCGTGTTGCCTGGGGTCTTGTTTTTGGTTTTGAAGTTGTTTACATTGACAATGCTCTAGGTAGTTTCCTATTATTTTTAAGGAACAACAGTTGTAAGTAACATTAAATATTCTGATAGTGTGGTAGTTAATTTTATGGCATATTATTATAATTTTGTCCACACTTAGGCTTTTTTAGGCTCATCGTTCCCTTTGGGAACTTGGGCTCTTATACAAAAAAAAAAAAAATTCACAAAAATTTTTTAATTTTTTGAGGGAATTTTTCTTTGGGATGTATTTATTTCATCGGTCGTATTTTAATGTTATCTTATATTTATGTAGATTTGGTGGTAGTACAATTGACCTGTGTTAGATTTTAGACAATAATATTTATCTAATAGTAGAGCAAATAAGAGGAGGAAGTCTTTCCTCTATTTACATGGTCGTTGTCTTGCTTATAGTCAATATACTACCACTAATTGTTGCTCCATGTGTCATGTTTTGACAATGTTGATGATGGGTGTCATGGTTTGTGTAAGGCGAGTGGACTCTTATCAGTCCTCTCGCGGTGAGGGGACACTGCTGGTCCTCTCACCAAAATGTCACTATAGTTTTTTAGTTTCAATTTACAGAGGAACAAGAACACGGTGTGTTTCCGTCGTCGCATTATACTATTAGAGCTAGCGGAAAAGTGCTCAGTGATATAAGACAAGGACCTAGGCCTTAGAATATAGGGTTTACGTCCCTTGTCTCCAGCTAGCTCAACCGGCAGATCCATCACGCAGAATATGAGTGGTGTGATGCCAGGTATGTCCGTAGCGGTTGAGAAGAGGAACAAGGGTGTAGCGAGCACTATAAACATTCGAACATGCTCACCCTGCGACGACGGAAAGAAGGAAGCAGACAAGTTCTGATGTATGCTTGTTCAGATCTACCTTGATCGCGAGCAAGAGAGTGGCTCCTCTCTCTTATAACAACATCTGGGGTCAGAGGCTGTTAGTAGGAACTTGCATCTGTTGGAGCTTACGTCCATGCCTTCCTGTCCGAGACGCTCCTTCTAATAGGCTGCCAGGGTCGGCTAGTCTTATAGCTTGCTGTACATTCGAAAAGCACACACGACCGCACAAATTCCGTTGTCGCCAGCTAGCTCGACCAGTGAAATGGTTACTCAGGTCTCTGGGAACTGTGATGCCGGGTGTGTCTGCTCCGGGCTAGTAGATGATTTAGAGTGGAGCAAGCACTATAATATACAACCATGCTCACCCAGCGACGACGGAAGGAGGAAGCAGGCAAGTTCTGAGGTATGCTCGTCCAGGTCAGGCAGGACCGCGTGCAAGAGAGAGGTCTCTCTCTCTTACAGCATCATCTGGAGACAGATGTTGTTGGTAGGAACTTGCGTCAGTCGGAGTTTACGTCCAGGCAGCCGGGGTCGGCTAGTCTTATGTCTTCCTCTACATAACGGATAAAGTGCTCTTTATATTGCACAGGGCTATAAACTGCGATGAGTGGTTTCAGTTCCCTGTCGCTCGTGAAGCGGTTAAGATTGAATATGCGGACCGTGACACCGGATGTGTCGCATGTGCATTGTATTTAGAGCTAGTGGCATAAGTGCTCAATGATATAAGACAAGTTCCTAGACCTCAGAATATAGGGTTTACCACCTTTTCTCCAGCTAACTCAACCGGCGGATCGTTACTCAGAATATGGGTAGTGTGACGCCGGGTATGTCTGTAGCGGTCGAGAGAGAACAGGGGTGTAGTGAGCACTATAAAATCCAACCATGCTCACCCTGCGTCGATGGAAAGAAGAATTCAGCAAGTTCTGAGGTACGCTCGGCTAGGTCACCCAGTACCACGAGCAAGAGGGAGAACCCTCTCTCTCTTTTAACAACATCTGGGGCTGGGTGTTGTTGGTAAGAACTTGCGTCAGTCAGAGCTTAACGTACATACCTTTTTTCTGGTGCGCTCAGTTCAATTCTTAGCCAGGAACGGCTACAGTTTGGCTTCTGCAGCATCTACCAAGCACTCCCAACCGCACATTGGCTAAGTGACTTACGATATCTAGTCTGCATCGTCAAGAGGTCCATTTTTAGCTTAACCTGACTTCATATAATGTCTAGATGAGAACGTCCCCTTTTGGACACGATTGGTCAACTGTGACAGCTGCAGAGCCTGAAGCCCGAAAACCTTTAGCACAGTCTACAGGTCATATTTATGAAGGGATTTCATTGTACCTTGGTAGGATGACTCCAAATAATATCTAGATGAGAATGTCCCCTTTCGGTCACGATCTTTCAGCCTTGATGGCTGCCCGAGCCCAAAACCCCAAAACCTTTAGCACAGTCTATAGATCATATTTATGGAAGGATTTCATTGTAACCTGTTAGGTTGACTCCATATAATGCCTAGTTGATGACATCCCCTTTTGGTCGTGATTGGTCAACTGTGATGGCTACAGGTGCCCAAAGCCCGAAAACCTTGAGCACAGTCTACAGATCATATTTATGAAGGGATTTCATTGTAACTTCGCAGGATCACTCCAGATGATGCCCAGATGAGATTGGCCCCTTTGGTTGCGATCATTCAACCATGATGGCTGCCCGAGCCCGAAGCCCGAAAACCTTTAGCACAGTCTACAGGTCATATTTATGAAGGGATTTCATTGTAACTTGGTAGGACGGCTCCAAATAATGTCTAGATGAAAACATCCCATTTTGGTCGTGATCATTCAGCCTTGATGGGTGCCGGAGCCCAAAAACCTTTAGCATATCTGTAGGTCGTATTTATGGAAGGATTTCATTGTAACTTGTTAGGTTGACACCATATAATGCCAAGATGATGACATCCCCTTTTGGTCGTGGTTGGTCAACTGTGATGGCTACAGGTGCCTGAAGCCCGAAAATCTTGAGCACAGTCTACAGGTCATATTTATGAAGGGATTTCATTGTAACTTCATAGGATCACTCCAGACGATGTCCAGATGAGAATGTCCCCTTTTGGTTGCGATCATTCAACCATGATGGCTGCCCAAGCCTAAAGCCCGAAAACCTTTAGCACAGTCTTCGGATCATATTTATGAAGGGATTTCATTGTAACTTTGTAGGATCACTCCAGATGATGCCCAGATGAGAATGTCCCCTTTTGGTTGCGATCATTCAACCATGATGGCTGCCAGAGCCCAAAGCCCAAAAACCTTTAGCACAGTCTACAGGTCATATCTATTAAGGGATTTCATTGTAATTTGGTAGGTTGACTTCATATAATGTCTAAATGAGAACGTCCCATTTGAACGCAATTGGGAAAGTGACGGCTACAGGGGCCCGAAGCCCGAAAACCTTTAGCACAGTCTACAGGCCATATTTATGAAGGGATTTTAATGTAACTTGATAGGATGACTCGTTTTGGAATAATTTCACTGTAACTTGGTAACTTTTGTTGATATACGTTAACTGTAAGGGCCACATACATTAACTGTGAGGTCATATTAACCCACCCCTCAGCTCTTTAGTACAGTGTACACCTCATATTATTTTTATCATAAACATAGCATACAGGAAACAGAACTGAACATATTCCCAATTATCACAATTCTTGTCTTATTTCATAATCCTTTCATAAACATTGAACATTATCCTTTTCATCAAACAACACACAAGTTAAGCTACAGTGTCATTGACACTTTCATTGAGAACAGCTGCACTAATTGGTATTGCATTCGAGCAAGGCATTTAGCGCGAAAATAGGTGACAAAATTAGTTCTTACACATCGTGTTTTAAATGTTCATCTGTTTATCAAATGTGATTTCCTTTGCAGAACTGCAAGTTGTCACTTGTTCCACATTTATAGTGACAGATATGTTTATTTCTAAACATAATTTTGAAAGCTTGAACTCCGAAACAGCTTCAAAATCACAGTTGAAGTCGGATGGAAATTCAGGGTTACAATGACCTAAATGAGCGACTTTTACTGGATTAAATTTTTTGTTGGCATAAGTTTTTATGGTGTGTCGGGTTACCCTAAACACAGGTGTTTGGAGTTGGGGGCTAACTTTGCAGCAGACTCCAGGCAAAAATCATTTTTCTCAAACTTGCAACTCTTGTGATAATTTATGCAAATACATTGTGCTCAGGAAATCAGGGTACCGGTATATTACACAGGTACGTTGCACTGGAAAGGGAATCCCTGTGACACTGACTGGTTCCAAATACATCTTCATATATGCAAATGCAATGTATTGTTATGTTTGTACATTGAAAACCGAAACCAAAAAGCAGACTCTTAGAATGAAACCGAAACCAGAAGCGACATGAAATTTGAAAAACGCCCATCTCTGCAAGGTAGGCTTCCTCTTCTCTAAATTATGCTGGAAAGTGAAGAGTCTTCTTTGCCAGGTGTTAGGACAAATCTGTCAATTATCTGCATCTGACAATTCCTAACATTGCAGGTTTCCTTATATTTCTCTTCCATGTTAAGAAACTTCAGTCCATCACCATCAAAGGATACCTCTCTGTGTTGTCAGACACTTATGCTCATGAAGACTGTATTAATCTAGGTTTAGTTCATTCCTTGTCAAAATTAAAAGAATTTTTCTATTAAAAGACCTAGGTCATTAAGGCTAATTCCAAAATGGAATCTTGCTTGGGTCCTCAAGAAGCTCCTTTCAAACCTTTGGATTCATCGGCATTTAAGTTTCTGATTTCAAGATGGTATTCTTGCTTGTTTTCGCTTCAGCTGAGAGAGTTAGCAAACTGCACGGTCTCTCTATTGAAGATTCTCATTACCATAGTATGGATAATTCTGTATTACCCTCATTACATAGTTTGGTTTTCTTGCCAAGAATCAGGCACCAGAAAAGCTACCTGCACCTATTCTCCTTAACTCCTTACCTCCTGTAAATAACTCTAGACCTTTAATTTGTCCAGTAAGGGCCTCAAGAGTATGCTAAGACATCCAGTTTCGTTCAGAAAGGAAAGATGAACCGAATTTCTGCTCACAAGGTTAGAGCCTCATCTTCCTCTTGGGCAAATGCAAATTCTGTTGCTTTATCGGATATTATGAAGGCTGCTTGCTGGATGAGGCATTCCACCTTTACTACTTTCTTCCTAAGAAACTTGGAATCTATAGCAGTATCTCTGGGTCCCTTGTCTGCTGCTGAATTTATTATTCAAGTAAATCTCAAGATTTGTCCCCCTGTCTTCTCTTACAGCTTTCAAGTTAGAACTTTTTTTATACATATACCAAAGATGTGCATATTGACAGGAATTTGATTTTTCAAATGTTCACAAAATTACGGGTTGTTGAACATAGGTTGTTGAAATTCATAAAATTCTGTGAAATTTCGAATATAGGGTACATGATGTGTCTGCCTAACTCCTCCCACAATTTTCAAGCTAGAACCTTTTTATTTTGCAGGGTATTTATAGATATACCAAAGGTGTGCATATTTCCCGGAATTGGATTTTGTTTAATTATGTCTCCCCTTCCCAGAAGTGAGACATATTGTTTTAGTGCATATTCTTCTTCTTCTTCTTCTTCGCATACAAACTTTGTCCGGGCCATAACTTTTTTGTCTTTTGACCTACACCTTAGATACTTAGCATGTGGATGTATCACCATGAGCCGGTGTGCAGTGTACCATAGTGACCTTCATGTGACCTTGACCTTTGACCTGAAGGTCAGATTTATGTGTTTTTTAAGGGAAACATCACACAAACTTTGTCCGGGCCATAACTTTTTTGTCTTTCGACCTACACCTTAGATACTTGGCATGTGGATGTATCACCATGAACTGGTGTACAGTGTACCATATTGACCTTCATGTGACCTTGACCTTTGACCTGAAGGTCAGATTTATGCACTTTTTTAAGGGAAACTGTCTGGACCAGAACTTTTTTGTATTTTGAGTCAGGCTTTAGATATTTGGCATGTGGATGTATCACCATGAGCCGGTGTGTAGCGTACCATTGTGACCTTCATGTGACCTTGACCTTTGATCTGAAGGTCAGATTTGTGCTTTTTTCAAGGAAACTTTGTCCGGACCAAAACTTGTTTGTCTTTTGAGCCAGGCCTTAGATATTTGGCACGTGGATGTATCACCATGAGCCAGTGTGTCGCATACCATTGTGACCTTCATGTGACCTTGACCTCAAGGTCAAATTTATGTACTTCAAATAGGGAGTAATTGTCCAGACCAGAATTTTTTTGTTTTTTGACCTAGGACTTGGTTATTTGACATGTGGATGTGGCACCATGAGACCGCATGTCGTCTACCTCAATGACCTTCATGTGACCTTGACCTCTGACCTTAAGGTCAAATTTATGTACTTCAAATAGGGAATAATTATCCAGACCAGAACTTTTTTTGTTTTTTGTCCAGTTAACGCCTCCCACAATACATATCTAAATTAAAGTACATGATAAAAATCACGGATACATCATATATGTCTTACAGACACAGCACACGTATGAGTAACAAATCACTGACCGCTTTTCAGCTTCCTTTGTTCACATGTTTTGCAGTGGCATGCTTCAGTCCAATTTCCTTTCAGTCCTGTTTTGGTCCTCCATCGTATTATTATCTATTCAGTTTGTGTGGGCTACTGGTATGGTGGATAAATAATATTTATCATATCGACCACTGGTTCAGACAGGAAGTGCTGTCCCATGAGTTATTCACTCACACCTTCCCACATGGAACTGTTTACACTCAGCCGGAATCACAAAACTATGGTTATTGGTGGGAATTGAGAACACTTCCTTGCTCTGCACCTGTGTAGATGCTATGTATGAAGGACCATTTAGGACTAAAGCTTTTTTGTTGCTATGACTCAATTTTTGTGGTGGGAGTTCAAAATGAAGCGTTTGGCCTGAATTCACGAGAGTGCCAGCATGTTGGGGCCAGTAGTAGGTACGATAAATACAGAAATTATTAGAAATTTTCATCACATGGCATCCGGCATCCGTAAACTTTTCACATTTTCATCTTCTTCCCTGTAACCGCTGAGCCGGCTGTGTGAACCAGAACCAAACTTGACAGGAATGGTCTGTGGGAGGTCCTGTACAAACAATCCTCATTTTGTTCCCATTGGATGAAAAATATGGCTTCCAGAGGCATTCTTTGATTCTGGTTGGTGGATTTTCAAAAATCTTCTCCTCTGAAACTGCCAGGCCAAATGATTTGAAACTTCATAAAAATGATGACTGGGACCCCCTCTACCAACGAACCTCATCTAATGTTGAGTGGGTTACAAACATGGCCGCAATTGCGGCTTACAGTTACTATAGAAATCCTATGGGAAATCACATTTTCATATTCTTCTCTGGAACTACTGAGCCAACATGAACCAAACTTGGCAGGGATGGTCTATGGGAGGTCCTCTACAAACGATCCTCATTTTGTTTCCATGGGTTTGAAAACGTGGTCGCCAGAGGGATTCTTTGATTCTGATTGGTGGATTTTCAAAAATCTTCTCCTCTGAAACTGCCAGACCAAATGTTTTGATACTTCACATAAATAATGACTGGGACCCCCTCTACCAAAGATCCTCATTTTAATGTTGATTGGGTTGTAAACATGACCACAATTGAGGCTTATAGTTACTATAGAAACCCCATGGGAAATCACATTTTCATCTTCTTCTCTGGAACTACTGAGCTGACGTGAAAACAAATTGGGCAGGGATAGTCTATGGGAGGTCCTCTACAAACGATCCTCATGTTGTTCCCATGGGTTTGAAAACATGGCCGCCAGAGGCATTCTTTGATTCTGATTGGCGGATTTTGAAAAATCTTCTCTGAAACCACAGGGCCAAATGTTCTGAAACTTTGCATGGTTGATGACTGGGACCCCCTCTATCAACGATCCTCATTTAATGTTGATTGGGTTCTAAACATGGCCAAAATTGCGGCTTATAGTTACTATAAAAACCCTATGGGAAATCACATTTTCATTTTCTTCTCTGGAACTTCTGAGCTGACGTGAACCAAACCTGGCAGGGATAGTCTATGGGAGGTCTTCTACAAGTGCTCCTCATTTTTGTTACCGTGCATTGAAAAACGTGGCTGCCAGAAGCATTTTTTGATTCCGATTGGTGGATTTTGAAAAATCTTCTCCGACGAAACCACATTGCCAAATGTTTTGAAACTTTACTTGGTTGATGACTGGGAGACCCTCTGCCAATGATCCTCATTTAATGTTGATCGTGTTGCAACCATGGCCACAATTGCGGCTTATAGTTACTATAGGAACTCTATGGGAAATCACATTTTCATCTTCTTCTCTGGAACTACTGAGCCGACGTGAACCAAACTTTTGCAGGAATAGTCTATTGGAGGCCCTCTACAAACAATCCTCTTTTTGTTCCCACTGGTTGGAAAATATGGCCACCAGAGACATTCTCTGATTCTGACTGATGGATTTTGCAAAAATCTTACCCTCTGAAACTACAAAGTCAGATGTTTTGAAACTTCACATGAGGACTGGGATACCTTCTACCAATGATCGATCCTCTTGTAATGTTGATATAATGTTGCAAACATGGCCACAATTGCAGCTCATAGTCACCATGGAAAGCCTATGTGAAATCGCATTTTTATATGTAGTTCCAGGTGACCAATTACAGGCTCTTTAGAGCCTCTAGTTTGTCATCTTCGTAGTGTAGGAGTGGGGGAGGCATATTCAAGTATGTTGAAATCTAGACTCTGGATTCATCTTTGGGCTCCTTGTGGTAGCCTGAATTTCAACTTTTTGCAAAATGAGGAAAATTCAATGGACTGAAGCTTTTCATATTTGGTATTTATCATCAGATTCAGGTATGTTTCACTGAGTTCGCGGGGTGTCATATTTGGGGAGGGGGGACGGGATCAGTTCAAAAATTTTCAAATTAAGCCCTTGGGTTCTTATTTGACTCCTTATGGGAAGCTGAAATTTGGAAAATTGTTTTAAAATGTTCTTCTTTGGATCCTTTGTCAAAAGCTTTTAATATTTGGTATTCAGCATCCTTAGGGAAAGGTGGTTGGGGGGGGGGAGGTGGCATCTAGGTGTCAGATATCAAATTTGTTGAAATCAAGTCCCTGGGTTCATGTTAGACTTCCTATAGAACCAAATTTTTAACTATGTGCAATAGGAAGAATATTCTTTGAAGATCTTCTTCAGACCAGGCAGAATTATTGGATATTGGTTAAAAAATTCTTTCAAACAAATTTTCTGTTACCATGAAGGGTTCCATCTGTTTGCGCGTGTGTAGGAACACACAACCTGAAAGCCCTAATTTATCCAAGAAAAATCTCTCTCAATCATGTCTTTTTAGCCGCCATTTCACTCAATTTTAACCCAATATTCCAACCAACCTGAGAGTTCTCAATTATGGATTGAGAAATTTTTATGCCCCACCAATTTGGTGGATGGGCATTAAGTGTTACTCTTGTCCATCCATCTGTACATATGTCTGTACATACGTCAGTACATCTTTCTGAACATCTGTCCCGAATATGTATTCCGAACGGTAACGTTAATTTGATTGAACAAAATGAAACAAAATTTTATACATAGGTTTATAACCACACAATACAGGTTGGGATTTATAGTGGTCTTGGTCCGATATTTTTTGGCCGAGTTATTGTCCTTTTCTGGCTTAGAAAGTAGGGGCATTAGTGTCATATGGACACATTTAGTGGCCTGTTGTATTGGTGCTATGGTTTAATGGAGATAAGATAGGATATTTAGTATTTCAGTATTAACAAAGATAAATGACGAGAAACTCATGCTTGTCAGCATGGTTGTGGGGGAGAGGGGAGGGGGGCTGGAGGGGAGCATAGTCACATAGCACTTGTTTTGAAATGTAATTGATCATTTGTGTCTATTACAGACTTCTGTTGGGCGTGCGGTGGCTCAGTGGTTACAGCATTGAACTTCAAACGGAAAGGTCCATGGTTTGATCTCCGCCAGGAGTAACTGCATTGTGTTCTTGGGCAAGGCACGTCATCTCAATTGTCCACATGGGGGCACGGTGGCGCTGTGTTCTGAACGTCGATGGTACACTTGTCTTCAAACCCAGCTTGTGTAGCATTAGTATATTGGGGAGTCGACAGTTGCTTGTCATTGCTCCTTGACTTCTGTTACCTCACATTTCTTGTTCAGAGATATTTACTCCACAACCTATATGTAATTTAAATGACATAATTGTACTAAGGGTATAGTAAGTGATGTGGATGATCAACAATTAATATGCTATTAACAGGGTGTATTAATGAGTGTTCAGTTGCATGGGTTCTAGTGTATCTCAAATATAGGATTTTAATCAGTTACAGGGGAGCATGGTGGCTCAGTGGTAGACTGTTGGACTTCTATGCTAGAGGTCCCGAGTTCGATCCCCATCCGGGACGATTTGCGTTGTGTCCTTGGGCAAGGCACTTTATCCCGATTGCCTACATGGGGGCATGATGACGCCATGTACTAAGGCTTACTGCACGTCGATGGTGCACATGTCTTCAACTGCTGTAACCCTGCTTGAGCGGAACTTGAACAGAGTTAGAATGTTGAAGAGCTGACAGTTGCTCGTCGATGTTCAGTGGTTCTCTCCGGGTACTCCGGCTTCCTCCACACGTAAAACTGTCAAGGTCATGATTAGCCATTGTGCATAAGTATGTGACCTTAAACACCAATAAAAAAATAAATAAATAAATAATCAGTTACAGGCTTCTTCAATATTTATTAGCTCACCTGACTATATAGGTTATATAGGGGCATTTTGATTTTTATGCAAATTAGGTTTCGGCTCATATCGAGCAGAGGGGTGAGGAAAAAAAATGGCCAAATGTTTTGAAAATCTTCTAATGAACCACCAGTAGCAGAGACTTGATATGTAGTGTACAGAGTCCTTTTGAGGTTTAGAATCAAATTTGTTCAAGAGAAGTTTGTTGGGCATTATTTGCCTTCGTTATGGGAGGGGCAAAAATTTTGGCCACGCCAAAAATTTCTGTTTTCAGAACTGTGAGGTTGATTTGAACCAGATTTGATATGAGATGATAATGGGTCATAAGTAGTTGATTGATGCAAAAAAACTTTTCTCATTGCCCCATGGGAACCTCAAGGGCTAAAAATAGGAAAAACCTTAAAATTGCCATATCTCCAAAACTACACGGCACAGAGAATTCTTATTTTGTATAAAGCTTACTTTTATCCAGTAGAATAGAATGGTTAAAAAAAATCCCTATTAGTCCAGGCACATTAGACATAAAAATGAGAAAGTAAGGAAAAAAATCGGAGAAAGCTGATTTTTTTATATGTTTCCGGGACACACATTGCGGATAAAGTGTGAAAAGTCCCCGCGAATCCGAGTTGAGCTTTTTTAGTTATAGCATTTTTTTGATGAAAAAAAAAATTTAAAAAAAAATTCGACCCAGCTCCATATTTCTCATTCTTATTCGCCTTAGTAGGGTGAGAATCATAAATATTGTGCTGAATTATATTGAGAATACATATCCCCAACAGAAAATGCCAACTTTGTACCAATCCTCACACTCAATGGTGAAATATTCACGAAAATGTACAAAATTACGAAAAAAAATTTATTGTTTTCATACACACAACGGTACACAACGTCCATTAAATCAAATCTACGACTACTTTGGGAGTTAAATTATATATCAAAAATTGCAGAAAAGCAGTGGCTTTATAATGATATATAACAATAGTCATTTATTCCATAATGAACTGGTGAAACGTGTGAAATATTAACCATACCCCCTAAACTCAAATTCAAACGGCATCGACTTTTCTCATTCAAATACCGTATTATAGCATCATTGTTTCAATTTCCATGTTCGATTAAATCACATAATGTGGTGTTCGCCTACACTCAAGATGCATTGGCATGTAATGTGTGCACGCCCTTGATGTGTACGGTGATTATTCGAATATTGGCTCTGGTGAATTCGGGTACATCCCTTTGAAAGGTTACAGTAAACCAAGCAAATCGGGTCTTGACAAAATTGTGATGAAGGATTTATCAACTTTGGGTGAATCTGATCCGAAAAATTTGAAACTCGCAAAAACAGTCGACAGTCTTTGGTCTTTGACGCATGTACTGAGAGTACCTTGCCCATCTTGGGCTGGATATATGCACATTGTCACATCATCAGATGATTATGAAACAAGTGATGTCGAGATACTTCCCTTTATTAATTTTGATCCATCCAACCCGAGCACAATTTACACTGCTTTCATGTTTGTACAAACTGAATGTGAGAAACAGGGACTGAACGTTTGTCCAGTGACGTTTGACCAACCACTTCATATCAAAGCAGTGGAGATTGTGTCTTCGTCAGATAAGTTGGCAAAAGTTTTTGTTAGACTCGGCGGCTTCCATATGGTTATGTCATATTTAGGGGCAATTGGTTCGATCATGGCTGGTAACGGCTTGGATGAACTTTGGGGGACTGTTTATGCTGGTGGGTCAATCCATCATTTGATCAGTGGTCATGCATATTCAAGAGCAGTTCGTGCCCATTTGCTAACACAAATTGCCATTACAAAACTTGTGTTTGAAGAAAGCCGAACACTAGATAACATAGACTGCACAGAAGTCAATGAAATATTCTGTGGACTTGCCAGAGGTGACTGTACAACAGCTGACGCTGTCAATCAAGAAAGTGTCAACCATCTACTGTCAAAATTACATGAACTGCTCCAGAATGCGTCCGTAGGACGCACAGGAAAGCTTTGGGTACAATACTACGAGTAAATAGGTCTTCTCCAATTGTTCTTGAGAGCAGAGCGCACAGGCGACTGGGAACTCCACACATATTGTGTTCGCAATATGATTCCAGTATTTCACGCAGGTGGTCATTTTGCATACGCAAAAAGTTCTCATCTCTATTTGCAGCAGATGAATGAGCTAACAGAAATAATGCAACAGGATGATTTGAAGTTGTTCACTGAGAAAGGTTACTTTACCATAAGGCACTCAGATAAATTCTGGGACGGGATATATTCTGATCAGACCATAGAGCAGTGTTTAATGAGAATGTTCAAGCTCCCTGGTGGTCTCACACATGGCAGGGGAATAACCGATAGCACTGTTGCGAAATGGGTACATGGACTACCTCTTTGCCTTCCGATATGTAATGCTCTCGAAAATTTTGTTCATGTTCACACTGGTCATGGCGAACAACATCGGGATCTCCGTCAAAGTTCACAATTGACTGATGCCAATGATATCACCAAATTATTGAACTGGCTCAGAGTGCATTCCCCCTTTCAGAATAGAGATCCACTACAATTAGTCTCTATAGCGACCGGGCTTGTGGCCGACGAAACTGTGAACTGTGACCAAGTTCGCAAAATTGGTGAATGTTGCGTATCGAATGTTGTAAGCAAAAACATTCAACAGCATCAAACTACGACGTGTTGACACTGTGAAGTCTTTCGCATCGATGGCAAATAGCATCAAAGTCCGTGGAAGTAAGGTAGTGATTGACCCCACAATTCTGTTCAACCGCATCACATGTGTTATTCAGTCACAAGCAGAGATGGAAGAGTATCTCAAATATGAACTCGCCCTGAAACCACCAGCATTGTTTGATTCTGCTGGAATGACACAGAAAAGCACGCTCGGTAAGATCCTCAAAACATACGGTTCCGAGCAAACTAAAATCCCAGAACATTCTCTGTTTGTTGTAGATGGTGGATTTTTATTGAGGGCAGTAAGGTAGTGATTGACCCCACAATTCTGTTCAACCACATCACATGTGTTATTCAGTCACAAGCAGAGATGGAAGAGTATCTCAAATATGAACTCGCCCCGAAACCACCAGCATTGTTTGATTCTGCTGGAATGACACAGAAAAGCACGCTCGGTAAGATCCTCAAAACATACGGTTCCGAGCAAACTAAAATCCCAGAACATTCTCTGTTTGTTGTAGATGGTGGATTTTTATTGAGGGCAGTTGTATGGCCTAAACAGTCGTCATATAAGGACATATGTACATCATATTCCAATTATCTAGTGAGACATTTTGGGGCGAACGTCGTGGTTGTTTTTGATGGTTATGCTTGTACAATGTCGACAAAGGGCATGGAACAAGCCCGTAGATCTAAAGACAGGTATTCCATTGATATCAATATCTCACCCGAGTTACCAGCCACCACACCCCAATCCGATTTCCTTGCAAATGCCAAGAACAAAACCCAACTGATCGATCTTCTAATGCAGGAGCTATCTGCTATCAATATTCAGTCCAAGCAGGCCGAGGCTGATGCTGATGTACTGATAGCCGAAACTGCACTTGACATCGCTCAAGATGACAACAATGTTGTCGTTGTGGGAACAGACACAGACTTGTTAGTCATTCTTACCTCTCGAGTTCAGCCGGGATGTAATATTCACATGATGTATTCCATTACCCCAAACTTACTAGTTTCAGTTAGTGAAATAGCAACCAAAATGGGTGACCATAGAAGCAACCTCCTTGTAGCACATTCTATAAGTGGTTGTGAAACTACTTCTGCACTCTTTCGAGTTGGTAAGAAGAAAGTATTCAGTACAATTGTCTCTGATGTTACTAGCGACTCACAACAGTATGTCAACACCATTTTTGCGGATGACAGTACACCAAGTGCAGTAGCCGCTGCCGGGGAACAACTTCTCCTGATCTTATACGGGAGTAAAACTGTTTCCTCTCTCGACCAATATAGATATGTCACTTACAAGCGTTATGTAGCAAAATCTAAACTGAATAAACCCATCGACCTAGCCTCACTCACACCAAGCAGCGATGCTGCACAACAACATGTCTACAGATGTTATCTCCAGGTCCAACAATGGCTGGGCACTTCGCTTCCTCCGACGGATTGGGGGTGGTCGCTAGACAATGGACTTCTTGTACCGACTGCAGCCACAAAGCCATGTGCCCCCGATAACCTACTGAATCTGATCAGTTGTGGTTGCAAGAGTGCTTGTACAAAAAGGTGTGGGTGTAAGAAGGCAGGACTCTCTTGCTCAGGTTTGTGTAATTGCAGTTCGGATTCTTGTAACAACCACAGAAACACTGTCCTGTCGGACATTTCTGAGTTCGATGAATGATATGTATATAGGTCATGTCATTTCTGTATATAGCGTTGATAATAGTCAATGTAACTTAATCCATGTTGATTGATTTGTACATTCTGTAAATATTATTTATTGATTTTTGTACATTCTGTAAATATTATTTATTGATCTAATGCTGCCAGACACAGACGTGTCTGTTCGGTCCCAAGCCCGAAAATAGTTGAGTTCTCATGCTGACGAATTTTATTCCAAAAGGGGAACTCGGCCAGAAGCAGAGGGGGTCTTCCATAATGTCTATTTTGTAAGCAATGATAAAAGTCTTCAAATGGTGGTGGATTTTTTATCGTCTGTCCAACTAACATCCCGTTCTGTACTACGGGTCGACCCTTTGGGCAAATCCGTTAGGAAAATCGTCATTTTTTGCGTAAATCCGATACTTTTTTGTGAATTTTCAATAATTTTTCGCAGAAATTGTCACAGAATGCACATTTTCCTCTAGGTAAATGTATATTAGACATTATGTAGCTCGAAATACGTGTAAACAAAAATACAGTTGGATCAATTCGAGGTTACAAAGTTCGTGCGATTTTTTAAAAAATTTTTCAAACGCGT
Source organism: Pictodentalium vernedei (assembly GCA_031216915.1). Classification (NCBI taxonomy): domain Eukaryota; kingdom Metazoa; phylum Mollusca; class Scaphopoda; order Dentaliida; family Dentaliidae; genus Pictodentalium; species Pictodentalium vernedei. The sequence goes on from CM062295.1 coordinate 417,454,029, forward strand.
TTTTGAAAAAAGGCTGTAGAAAAAAAAGCTCAACTGGGATTTTAGGGGACTTTTGTCTAATCGTTCAGTGACATGTACTCGACATTCCCTGAAAAAAATCAGCTTTCTCCGATTTTTTTCCCTAGTGAAACCTAATGTTCTTGGGCTATATTGGTTTGATCACAAGGTACTTTTTTCAGGACTTTGAAAGTGCTGAGTCAGCACTTTTTAACGCTGTAGGCAATGGGAAAAACATTAAAAAATCTTCTTCTCCAGATCCAGCAGGCAGAATCTTTTCATATTTGGTATGCAACATTGTAGGGTGGATCTGATTCAAGTTTGTTCAAATCGGCCCCCTGGGTTCATATTTGGGCTCCGTAAAGGAGCCCGATTTCGAACTTAGTGCATTTCAGGCAAATTTCTTAAAAAATCTTCTTCTCCAGATCCAGCAGGCAGAATCTTTTGATATTTGGTATGCAACATTGTTGGGTGGATCTGATTCAAGTTGTTCAAATCGGCTCCCTAGATTCATGTTTGGGCTCACTATAGAAGCTCGAATTCAAACTTAGTTCATTCAGGCAAATTTCTTCAAAAATCTTCTTCTCCAGATCCAGCAGGCAGAATCTTTTGATATTTGGTATGCAACATTGCGGGGTGGATCTGATTCAAGTTTGTTCAAATCGCCCCCCTGGGTTTATATTTGGGCTCAGTATAGGAGCCCAAATTTGAACTTAGTACATTTCAGGCAAATTTCTTTGAAAATCTTCTTCTCAAGATCCAGCAGGCAGAATCTTTTGATATTGGGTATGCACCATGCTTAGGGGGGTGAGATTCAAGTTTGTTCATCCAAGTCCCTGGGTTCATATTTGGGCTCACTGTGGTAGCCCGAATTATAAGTAGTTGATTGATGCAAAAAAACTTTTCTCATTGCCCCGTGGGAACCTCAAGGGCTAAAAATAGGAAAAACCTTAAAATTGCCATATCTCCAAAACTACACGGCACAGAGAATTCTTATTTTGTATAAAGCTTACTTTTATCCAGTAGAATAGAATGGTTAAAAAAAAATCCCTATTGTCCAGGCACATTAGACATAAAAATGAGAAAGTAAGGAAAAAAATCGGAGAAAGCTGATTTTTTTATATGTTTCCGGGACACACATTGCGGATAAAGTGTGAAAAGTCCCCGCGAATCCAAGTTGAGCTTTTTTAGTTATCGTATTTTTTTGATGAAAAAAAAAATTTTTTTTAAAATTCGACCCAGCTCCATATTTCTCATTCTTATTCGCCTTAGTAGGGTGAGAATCATAAATATCGTGCTGAATTATATTGAGAATACATATCCCCAACAGAAAATGCCAACTTTGTACCAATCCTCACACTCAATGGTGAAATATTCACGAAAATGTACAAAATTACGAAAAAAAATTTATTGTTTTCATACACACAACGGTACACAACGTCCATTAAATCAAATCTACGACTACTTTGGGAGTTAAATTATATATCAAAAATTGCAGAAAAGCAGTGGCTTTATAATGATATATAACAATAGTCATTTATTCCATAATGAACTGATGAAACGTGTGAAATATTAACCATACCCCCTAAACTCAAATTCAAACGGCATCGACTTTTCTCATTCAAATACCGTATTATAGCATCATTGTTTCAATTTCCATGTTCGATTAAATCACATAATGTGGTGTTCGCCTACACTCAAGATGCATTGGCATGTAATGTGTGCACGCCCTTGATGTGTACGGTGATCATTCGAATATTGGCTCTGGTGAATTCGGGTACATCCCTTTGAAAGGTTACAGTAAACCAAGCAAATCGGGGTCTTGACAAAATTGTGATGAAGGATTTATCAACTTTGGGTGAATCTGATCCGAAAAATTTGAAACTCGCAAAAACAGTCGACAGTCTTTGGTCTTTGACGCATGTACTGAGAGTACCTTGCCCATCTTGGGCTGGATATATGCACATTGTCACATCATCAGATGATTATGAAACAAGTGATGTCGAGATACTTCCCTTTATTAATTTTGATCCATCCAACCCGAGCACAATTTACACTGCTCTCATGTTTGCACAAACTGAATGTGAGAAACAGGGACTGAACGTTTGTCCAGTGACGTTTGACCAACCACTTTATATCAAAGCAGTGGAGATTGTGTCTTCGTCAGATAAGTTGACAAAAGTTTTTGTTAGACTCGGCGGCTTCCATATGATTATGTCATATTTAGGGGCAATTGGTTCGATCATGGCTGGTAGCGGCTTGGATGAACTTTGGGGGACTGTTTATGCTGGTGGGTCAATCCATCATTTGATCAGTGGTCATGCATATTCAAGAGCAGTTCGTGCCCATTTGCTAACACAAATTGCCATTACAAAACTTGTGTTTGAAGAAAGCCGAACACTAGATAACATAGACTGCACAGAAGTCAATGAAATATTCTGTGGACTTGCCAGAGGTGACTGTACAACAGCTGACGCTGTCAATCAAGAAAGTGTCAACCATCTACTGTCAAAATTACACGAACTGCTCCAGAATGCGTCCGTAGGACGCACAGGAAAGCTTTGGGTACAATACTACGAGTAAATAGGTCTTCTCCAGTTGTTCTTGAGAGCAGAGCGCACAGGCGACTGGGAACTCCACACATATTGTGTTCGCAATATGATTCCAGTATTTCACGCAGGTGGTCATTTTGCATACGCAAAAAGTTCTCATCTCTATTTGCAGCAGATGAATGAGCTAACAGAAATAATGCAACAGGATGATTTGAAGTTGTTCACTGAGAAAGGTTACTTTACCATAAGGCGCTCAGATAAATTCTGGGACGGGATATATTTTGATCAGACCATAGAGCAGTGTTTAATGAGAATGTTCAAGCTCCCTGGTGGTCTCACACATGGCAGGGGAATAACCGATAGCACTGTTGCGAAATGGGTACATGGACTACCTCTTTGCCTTCCGATATGTAATGCTCTCGAAAATTTTGTTCATGTTCACACTGGTCATGGCGAACAACATCGGGATCTCCGTCAAAGTTCACAATTGACTGATGCCAATGATATCACCAAATTATTGAACTGGCTCAGAGTGCATTCCCCCTTTCAGAATAGAGATCCACTACAATTAGTCTCTATAGCGACCGGGCTTGTGGCCGACGAAACTGTGAACTGTGACCAAGTTCGCAAAATTGGTGAATGTTGCGTATCGAATGTTGTAAGCAAAAACGTTCAACAGCATCAAACTACGACGTGTTGACACTGTGAAGTCTTTCGCATCGATGGCAAATAGCATCAAAGTCCGTGGAAGTAAGGTAGTGATTGACCCCACAATTCTGTTCAACCGCATCACATGTGTTATTCAGTCACAAGCAGAGATGGAAGAGTATCTCAAATATGAACTCGCCCTGAAACCACCAGCATTGTTTGATTCTGCTGGAATGACACAGAAAAGCACGCTCGGTAAGATCCTCAAAACATACAGTTCCGAGCAAACTAAAATCCCAGAACATTCTCTGTTTGTTGTAGATGGTGGATTTTTATTGAGGGCAGTAAGGTAGTGATTGACCCCACAATTCTGTTCAACCACATCACATGTGTTATTCAGTCACAAGCAGAGATGGAAGAGTATCTCAAATATGAACTCGCCCCGAAACCACCAGCATTGTTTGATTCTGCTGGAATGACACAGAAAAGCACGCTCGGTAAGATCCTCAAAACATACGGTTCCGAGCAAACTAAAATCCCAGAACATTCTCTGTTTGTTGTAGATGGTGGATTTTTATTGAGGGCAGTTGTATGGCCTAAACAGTCGTCATATAAGGACATATGTACATCATATTCCAATTATCTAGTGAGACATTTTGGGGCGAACGTCGTGGTTGTTTTTGATGGTTATGCTTGTACAATGTCGACAAAGGGCATGGAACAAGCCCGTAGATCTAAAGACAGGTATTCCATTGATATCAATATCTCACCCGAGTTACCAGCCACCACACCCCAATCCGATTTCCTTGCAAATGCCAAGAACAAAACCCAACTGATCGATCTTCTAGTGCAGGAGCTATCTGCTATCAATATTCAGTCCAAGCAGGCCGAGGCTGATGCTGATGTACTGATAGCCGAAACTGCATTTGACATCGCTCAAGATGACAACAATGTTGTCGTTGTGGGGACAGCCACAGACTTGTTAGTCATTCTTACCTCTCGAGTTCAACCGGGATGTAATATTCACATGATGTATTCCATTACCCCAAACTTACTAGTTTCAGTTAGTGAAATAGCAACCAAAATGGGTGACCATAGAAGCAACCTCCTTGTAGCACATTCTATAAGTGGTTGTGAAACTACTTCTGCACTCTTTCGAGTTGGTAAGAAGAAAGTATTCAGTACAATTGTCTCCGATGTTACTAGCGACTCACAACAGTATGTCAACACAATTTTTGCGGATGACAGTACACCAAGTGCAGTAGCCGCTGCCGGGGAACAACTTCTCCTGATCTTATACGGGAGTAAAACTGTTTCCTCTCTCGACCAATATAGATATGTCACTTACAAGCGTTATGTAGCAAAATCTAAACTGAATAAACCCATCGACCTAGCCTCACTCACACCAAGCAGCGATGCTGCACAACAACATGTCTACAGATGTTATCTCCAGGTCCAACAATGGCTGGGCACTTCGCTTCCTCCGACGGATTGGGGGTGGTCGCTAGACAATGGACTTCTTGTACCGACTGCAGCCACAAAGCCATGTGCCCCCGATAACCTACTGAATCTGATCAGTTGTGGTTGCAAGAGTGCTTGTACAAAAAGGTGTGGGTGTAAGAAGGCAGGACTCTCTTGCTCAGGTTTGTGTAATTGCAGTTCGGATTCTTGTAACAACCACAGAAACACTGTCCTGTCGGACATTTCTGAGTTCGATGAATAATATGGAAAAAGGTCATGTCATTTCTGTATATAGCGTTGATAATAGTCAATGTAACTTAATCCATATTGATTGATTTGTACATTCTGTAAATATTATTTATTGATTTTTGTACATTCTGTAAATATTATTTATTGATCTAATGCTGCCAGACACAGACGTGTCTGTTCGGTCCCAAGCCCGAAAATAGTTGAGTTCTCATGCTGACGAATTTTATGCCAAAAGGGGAACTCGGCCAGAAGCAGAGGGGGTCTTCCATAATGTCTATTTTGTAAGCAGTGATAAAAGTCTTCAAATGGTGGTGGATTTTTTATCGTCTGTCCAACTAACATCCCGTTCTGTACTACGGGTCGACCCTTTGGGCAAATCCGTTAGGAAAATCGTCATTTTTTGCGTAAATCCGATACTTTTTTGTGAATTTTCAATAATTTTTCGCAGAAATTGTCACAGAATGCACATTTTCCTCTAGGTAAATGTGTGTTAGACATTATGTAGCTCGAAATACGCGTAAACAAAAAATACAGTTGGATCAATTCGAGGTTACAAAGTTCGTGCGATTTTTTTAAATTTTTTTCAAACGCGTTTTTGAAAAAAGGCTGTAGAAAAAAAGCTCAATTGGGATTTTAGGGGACTTTTGTCTAATCGTTCAGTGACATGTACTCGACATTCCCTGAAAAAATCAGCTTTCTCCGATTTTTTTCCCTAGTGAAACCTAATGTTCTTGGGCTATATCGGTTTGATCACAAGGTACTTTTTTCAGGACTTTGAAAGTGCTGAGTCAGCACTTTTTAACGCTGTAGGCAATGGGAAAAACATTAAAAAATCTTCTTCTCCAGATCCAGCAGGCAGAATCTTTTCATATTTGGTATGCAACATTGTAGGGTGGATCTGATTCAAGTTTGTTCAAATCGGCCCCCTGGGTTCATATTTGGGCTCCGTAAAGGAGCCCGATTTCGAACTTAGTGCATTTCAGGCAAATTTCTTAAAAAATCTTCTTCTCCAGATCCAGCAGGCAGAATCTTTTGATATTTGGTATGCAACATTGTTGGGTGGATCTGATTCAAGTTGTTCAAATCGGCTCCCTAGATTCATGTTTGGGCTCACTATAGAAGCTCGAATTCAAACTTAGTTCATTCAGGCAAATTTCTTCAAAAATCTTCTTCTCCAGATCCAGCAGGCAGAATCTTTTGATATTTGGTATGCAACATTGCGGGGTGGATCTGATTCAAGTTTGTTCAAATCGCCCCCCTGGGTTTATATTTGGGCTCAGTATAGGAGCCCAAATTTGAACTTAGTGCATTTCAGGCAAATTTCTTTGAAAATCTTCTTCTCAAGATCCAGCAGGCAGAATCTTTTGATATTGGGTATGCACCATGCTTAGGGGGGTGAGATTCAAGTTTGTTCAAGCCAAGTCCCTGGGTTCATATTTGGGCTCACTGTGGTAGCCCGAATTATAACTTAGTTCAAAATGAGGAATTTTCTTTAAAAATCTTCTTCAGCGGGGTGAGATTCAAGTTTGTTCAAGCCAAGTCCCTGGGTTCATATTTGGGCTCACTGTGGTAGCCCGAATTATAACTTAGTTCAAAATGAGGAATTTTCTTTAAAAATCTTCTTCGGATCCAGCAGTCGGAATGTTTTGTTATTTGGTATGCAGCATCCTTAGGGGGGTGAGATTCAAGTTTGTTCAAGCCATGTCCCTAGGTTCATATTTGGACTCACTGTGGGAGCTCGAATTGTGACTTAGTTCAAAATGAGGAATTTTCTTTAAAAACCTTCTTCAGATCCAGCAGTCGGAATGTTTTGATATTTGGTGTGCAGCATCCTTAGGGGGTGAAATTCAAGTTTGTTAAAGCCAAGTCCCTGGGTTCATATATGGGCTCCCTGTGGGAGCCCGAATTATAACTTAGATCAATTGAAGGAATATTCTTTAAAAATCCTTTTTTTTTTAGTTCCACTGGTCAGAATCTTTGGATATTTGGTATAAGCTTTTCTTAGGAGGAGCAGATGCACCTTGTTGAAATCAATTCTCTGGGTTGATATTTAGGCTACCATGTCAGGTGAGTGCTCTCAGGTCCCCTGAGGCCTCTTGTTTATTTATTTATTGGGATTTAATTACACTTGGCAGCTATGGTCACCTCGTGTCGGACAGTTTTATGGGTGGAGGAAGCCAGAGTACATGGAGAGAACCAGTGAACAATGGCAAGCAACTGTCAGACACCCCAACGTACAAACTCCACACAAGCAGGGTTAGCTGTGGTTGAAGACAAGTGCACCATCGATGCACAGAATGGTTAGTACACATGCCTGTACATGGGCAATTGGGATTAAGTGTCTTGCCCAAGGACACAATGAGGTTGTCGCAGGTGGAATTCGAACCAAGGACCTCTCAGCTTGCAGCCTGCATCTCCACCTACTGAACCATCGCGCTCCCACAGGCTTCTTCAAATCAACACTTTTATGTCATATTTGGATATGGAATGGAGGTGTACCTTTCAACGCTATCCTCAGGAAAATCTTGGACCTGAATTAAAGCTGAAACTAAAGCTGAATCACTCACCGTCCATCGTCAGTCATCTGTCGTCTGTGAGCATGGTGTTTGCACCTGCCCTTCCTAAACTGAACCAATTATAGGTAAAGTTGAGGTGATTGCTTGTTCTGACATTGCATTTTGTTTTTGAACAAATCAACTTGCCCAGCCCCATAGGGAAGGGGTGGGGGGAAATCCTCAAAAAATGTTTTTAAATCTTCTCATGAGCCAGTGGCTACAGTGACTTGATATTTGGTATATAGCTTCCTTTTGAGGTGTAGAATCAAATTTGACTTTGTAATGGGAGGGGCAAGATTTTTGGCCCCCGCCCAAAATTTCTATTTTTTTACCGATGGTCCAATTTGAACCAAATTTGATATGTGGTATTAACGAGTCATGTAAAAAAAAACATTTTCCATGTCCCCATAAAAAGAAGACCCCAGAAGCTAAAAATAGAAATATTTTCAAAATTGAGTGCCTGGGTTAATATTTTGGCTCTCTAAGGGATCCCAAATTTTTACTTAGTGCAAGATGAAGAAAAATCTTCTTCAGATCCACCTAACGGAACCTTTTGATATTTGGTAAACAGCAACCTTGGGGATGTCAGATCTACGTTTGTTCAAATCAAGTCCCTGGGATGATTTCAATTGAAATTCATTAATGTTTACCAAAATTTAGTTTGGCAACTTAGTCTTTTTATGCCCCCCCCCCCCCCCCACACCCCCCCCTCCCCCCCCCCCCCCACACTTTTTTTTTTGCGGGAGCATATAGTGTTTATCATTTCTATCTGTCTGTCTGTCTGTCAGAAAGATTTTCGTGTCCACTCCATAACGCTGAGATGCTCCCTTGGACTTTGTTGAATCTTGGCATGCATGTTGCTTATGGAAAGGTGATGTGTGCTGGACACAAAACATTTTTTTCTGTTTGATGGAGGTCAAGGTCACAGATCAAGGTCTACTGTCTGTCAGTTTAGCCAAAAGGAAGACTATTCTCATTGAAGGTTTGCTCGATTTCAGTTTGATATTTGATACACCTATACATCATACATGTACTTAAGGAGGTCAGATCTAAGTTTGCTCAAATCAAATCCCTGGTTTACTCTTTGGGCTCCCTATTGGAGGCTGAATTTTAACTTAGTCCAATATATGAAATAATCTTTAAAACTCTTCTTCTTTAGAACAACCAGTCAGCTCCCAATTAGGGCCTGAATTTTAACTTAGTCCAATATGAAAAATAATCTTTAAAGCTCTTCTTCTCAAAAACCACTGTTCAAAATCTTTTGATATATGGTATACAGAATCGTTCCAATGGTCAGTTTCAAGTTTGTTCAAATCAAGTCCATCATTAATCTCTATGAGAGCCCAAATTTTAACTTAAGCAATATTGGGAATAATCTTTAAAAATCTTTTTTTTCAGATCCACCTCTTGGTAGGTATTGATATTGGGTATGCTGCATCCATACTGTTGTCAGATTCAAGTTTGTAAAAATCAAGTTCCTCAGTTAATATTTGGTCTCCCTGTGGGGATCCATATTTTAACTTGCAATATGAGGAATGATCTTTAAAAATCTTCTTCAGATCCACCATTCAGAATCTTTTGATATTTGAGATACAGCATCCTTAGGGGTGCAGATCAAAGCAAGTCGCTGGGTTACTATTTGGGCTCCCTATTGGAGCCTGAATCTTAACTTAGTCTAATATATGGAATAATCTTTAAAACTCTTCTTCTTATTCAGAACCACTAGTCAGAATCTTTTGATCAATGGCACACAGAATCCTTACAGGGGCCCGATTCAAGTTTTTTAAATCAAGTGCATCAGTTGTTTGGGCTCTCTATGGAAATTTTAATATATTGCAATATGGGAATTAACTTTAAATATCAACTTATTCGGGTTTTCAGGGTGGGGGTGGGGTGGGGGGGGACAGATTCATATTTGTTCAAATTGGAGCCTGAATTTTTACTTGCTGCAATATGAGGAATACTCTTTATAAATATTCTTCTCACGAATCAGCATGAATCAGAATCTTTTAACCTTACGTAGGGTAATCAGATTCAAGTTTGGAAAACTCAAGTTCCTGATTTAATATTTGGGCTTCCTACGAGCCCAAATGTTAACTTAGCCAATATGAGGAATAATGTTTAAAAATCTTTAAAAAATCTTTTTCTTCAGATTCTCTAGTCAAATTTTTTAGATATACGGTATACAGCACCCTTATGGGGATCAGATTCAATGTTGTTCAAATCAAGTCCTTTGACTAATAGTTGGGCTCCCTTTTGGAACCCAAATGTTTACTTGGTGCACAGTGGGGAATATTCTTTCAAAATCTTCTTTTCATGACACCCCCTTCCCCCACCCTCCATCCCCTCTCCATCCTTCACCCAAGTTAGACTCTTTTGATACATGGTATCCACCACCCATAGGGGAGTCAGATTCAAGTTTGTTAAAATCAAGACCCTGGGTTCATATTTGGTCTGTCTGCTTCTTGAGATACAATCAGAATCTTTTGATATTTGGCATACAGCATCCTTAGAGGGTTCTGATTCAATTGTTCAACTAAAGTCCCTGGGTTTATATTTTGGAGGAGGGGGAGGGGCAAATTTTAGTATAGTGCTGAATTGGTAATATTCTTAAAATCTTCTCACAAACCACCAGTCAGGAGCCCTAATTTTTACTTGGTGCAAAAGAAGAATATTCTTTGAAATCTTGAGAACCATCATTCAGAATATTTTGGTAAAATTCATATTTGGGCTCCCTCCTTGGGATATGGCATCCTGGGAGTGGATGTGAAGGGCTCAGATTCAAGTTTGTTCTGGTTGAGGCCCTAGGTTGACATTTGGACTCCCTAGTTTTCCATTACTGGAAATCTGGGCATTATTTCTGTGGTCGCTTCCCAAATACAAGAAAAAAATCATCTGGCTCGGACAAAGTTATAAATAAATTAAATAAATAAATAAATAAATAAATAAATAAATAAATAAATAAATAAATAACTTCATTTCTCTGTAGTGTTAACTAGCCATTGATGCTAATTAAATCCTTCTTTAAACAACTTGATGCTAATTAAATCCTTCTTTAAACAACTTTGGTCAGGTGAGCACCTCAGGCCCCACTGTTTTTGGAGGTTTTTTTTCGTTTCAGTTTTATTTTTGAACTCGTTAAATATTATATTATGTTTCTTAGGATTTCAGACACAGAGTGGTGTAGTGGTATTAGCTGCAACAAACAGAGTCGATATACTTGATCATGCTTTGTTACGTCCTGGGAGGTTTGACAGACAAATATATGTGCCTGCACCAGACATCAAAGGAAGGCAAGTTAATTTGTTTTAATCCTCCACCACACAGATAACAGATATGCGTGCATTTTAAATCATCAAATATACTACACTCATATGTCCAAAGTTTTGAAATATACTGAAAACATATTGTTTTAATTCGAAAACCCACACCCTGCTGTCAGAAACCATAACTCAGTTTGTACAATTTGCAAAAAATTAAAAAAATCTTCTCCAGAAACATTGATCAGATTCTTTTGATATTTTGTATGCAGCATCCATAGTGAGGTCATATACCATTTTGTTAAAATTAAGCCCCTCAGTACATAGTTGGGCTCAATACAGGAGCCTGAATTTTAACTTAGTTCAATGTGAGAAATTATGCTCTTTAATGAATTTTCTGCTCCAGAACACCCAGTCAGAATCTTTTATATCTTGTATACAACATTGTTACAAGGGTCAAATTCGTATCTGTTCAAATCAAGACCCCCCAGTTAATATTTGGGCCCACTATTGCAGCCTGAATGTTATCTTATAGCAACATGAGGAATAATCTTTAAAAATCTTCAGATCAACCAATCAGAAACTTCTAATATTTGGTGTACACCATCTTCAAGTAGGTCACATCTAAGTTTGTTCAAACCTTGATATTTGGTATACACCCCACACTTAGGGAGGTCAGATCTAAGTTTGTTCAAACCAGATCCCTTTGTTAATTTTTTTACTCCCTATTGGAGCCCAAATTTTAACTTAATCTAATATGAGGAATTATATTTAAATGGCTGAGTGCTGGAAACCAAAATTAGGACTGTCAAAAAATGAATGAACCAGAGCAGATGCCAACATTTTCCTTAATCATGTTTCATATTCAGTCAAATGCAAATAATATTTTTAGCCCAACTTGACAACGTCGAATATGAGCTATTGGGATGTGTTGTGATCCATCAATCTGTACATCCATCCATCCATACATACGAATGTATGTATGTATGTATGTATGTATGTATGTATGTATGTATGTATGTATGTATGTATGTATGTATGTATGTATGTAAGTACATATGTATGTATATACATCCGTACATACATATGTCTTTAAGTTTGTCCCTCCACAATTCCTTTAACACACCCTACAGGCTGCCGATCTCACCCGATCAGTCTCAGTTTTCATATGCAGCTTTGGGGGCAATGTCTAGATGGGAGGTATCAAATTTTCCGAATTTTGTTAAAAAACATTACCGCCAGTGGGCAGTGGCCATCTTAGATTTAGCATATAAATTGTCAACAATTCTATTTACACACCCTACAGGCCGCATCTCTCACCTTTTTCAAATTTCATATGTGGCTTTGACATGATGTTTAGATAGGAGCTATAGAATTTTTCTGAATTTTGTTGAAAAACATGGTTGCCAACAGCCATCTTGGATTTGAATATAAATTGTCCAACAATTCCTTTAGCACACCCTACAGTCCAAAATTTTATATGTGGCTCTTTGGCAATGTCCAGATGGGAACTATTGAATTTTACCAAATTTCGTTGAAAAACATGGCTGCCAGTGGCCGTCTTAGATTTGCCATATAAATTGTCAACATTTCCCTTAGCACACCCTACAGGCTGCATCTCTCACCTGATCTTTTTCAGATTTCATATGTAGCTTTGGTGTGTTGTCTAGATGGGAGCTATCAAATCTTTCTGAATTTTGTTGAAAAACATGGCTGACAGTGGCCATCTTGGATTTGGCATATGAATTGTCAACAATTCCATTAGCACATCCTACAGGCCACACATCTCTCACATGATCTTTTTTGAATTTCATATATAGTTTTGGTGTGATGGCTAGAAGGGAGCTATCCAATTTTTCTGAATTATGTTTCAAAATATGACTGCCAGCAGCCATCTTGGATTTGGCATATGAATTGTCAATAATTCCATTAGCACACCCTGCAAGCCGCATCTCTCACCCAATCTTCTTCAAATTTCATATGTAGTTTTTGTGTGATGTCTAGATCGGAGCTATCAAATTTTTTGGAATTTTGTTGAAAAACATGGCTGCTAGTGGCCATCTTGGATTTGGCATATAAATTGTCAACAATCCCATTAGCACACTGTGCAGGCTATATCCCTCCCCCATCTTTTTCAAAATTTTATATGTAGCTTTGGTGTGATGTCTAGATGGGAGCTATCAAATTTTTTTGAATTTTGTTGAAAAACATGGCTGGCAGTGGCTGTCTTGGATTTTTAAATTGTCAACAATTCCATTAGCAGACCCTACAGGCCGCACCTCTCACCCTATCATTTTCAAATTTTTGGTATGTTGTCTAGATGGGAGTTATCAAATTTTTCTGCATTCTGTTGATAAAGATGGCCTTCCTAGATTTGACATATATATTGTCAACAATTCCATTAGTACACCCAACAGGGCCTACCCCTCACCCGATTTTTTCAGATTTTATATGTAGCTTTGGTGTGATGTCTTTTCTGTGGAAACTTGAGTGAATGACTTGTCATTTCTGGATCTTTCTATTTAGTTCAGTCCCGTCTTGGACAAGTTGAGCTGCAGTGTCATTGACACTTTCATGTTTATATGAGCTTGTTCTGTTACAAATTATTGGAGAGTTCCTGTGGACACTCTCCAATAATTTGTAATAAAAAATTATGACGGAGAAATTTAGATCACCAAAAATAATCTAGCCTTGCATCTGGCATCCATTAACTTTTAAACTTCGTCTTCTTCAAAACCACTGTGCCAAATTCACACATATATGATGCAGACTGTCTTTGGAGTATACCCGTTCGCTGCCATCTTTGGGCAGGGGATAATGCCCAAAAAGCTTAAAACTCTTTAAAAATCTTCCTATGATACACCATAGAGAATGCATTGATAAATGGTATGGAACTACCTTTGGTGATCAAGATTAACATTTGTTCAAGGCAAGTTTGTAGGTCAGTATTTGGGCTCTCTATGGGAGCAGGCCCATTTTGAGCTCCACTTCAAATTTCTGTGTTCAGAACCAATGGGCTGATTTGAATCAAATTTGGCATATAGTATAATTGGGTTGTAAGTACTTAATTGATGCCCCAAAACATTTTTTCTTCAGCCCATTGGAAACCCCAGGAGCTAAAAATAGAAAAAAAATTCGAAAGCCCATATTTAAAACAACTGCATGGTCCAGATTTTTTTTTTTTTTCTGTATGAAGCTTCCTTACCAATGGAATAAAAAAAAATTGCTATTGGTTTTGTCATGGGGTGCCGTATGGTGATGCCCATTTTAACACTTAGCAGTGGGAAACTGCTGAGTTATCATCTTTCGTGTACTCACTCAACTAATTTGAAACTTGTCTTCTTCAAATCCACAGAGCCAAATTCAAACATATATGGCACAAACCATCTTTGGAATATACCCTTTCCTCTCTACTTTGTTCAACTGAAGCTGCTGCCATCTTTGGGCTGGGATTAATGTCCCCAAAACCTAAAATTCCACAGAGAATCCTTTGATATTTGGTATGGAACTTCCTTTGGTTGTGAAGATTAAAGTTTGTTCAAAGCAAGTTGGTAGGTCAATATGTAAGCTCTCTGTGGGAGCATTCCCATTGTTTCGATATTTGGTATGAAACTTCCTTTGGTGGTGGAGATTAAAATTTGCTCAAGGTAAGTTGGTAGGTCAGTATTTGGGCTCTTTGTGGTAGCATGTCAATTTAGGGCTCCACCTCAAATTTCTATTTCATGAACCGATAGGCTAATTTGAACTAAATTTGGCATGTAGTATAATTGGGTCATAACTACTTGATTTATGTCTGAATTTTTTTTTTGGATGCCCCATGGGAACCCCAGCAGCAAAAAATAGAAAAAATTCAAATGCCCCGACTTCAAAAACTGCATGGACCAGAATATTGTTTTTTGGTATGAAGCTAAACCGGCGGAATCAGATGGACCAAAAAAATTATCGATTTTTGCCATGGGATGTTGTATGAAAATACCCATTTTATCCCTGTTGGCAATGTGAAAATGCTGAGTCATTATCTTTCATGTACTCCATCAACTAAGTATAAGTACTCTTCTTCAGCACTTTTGGGCCAACTATGCCTCTTTGGTGGGGTTAATGCCCAGAAAATCTAAAATGCTTTAGAAATCGCCTTCTCAAAAGCTACTTTCAATAATGTTTAGATTTCTGGTATGGAACTTACTTTAGTGATGTAGATGTAAGTTTTTTCAAAGGAACTCAGTTGGTCAAAATGTGGGCTCTCTGTAGAAGGATGCCCATTTTGGGCATAACCCAAAATTTTTGTTTCTAGAACCAATGGGCTGATTTGAACCAAATTTGTCATGTAGTATAACTGGGTCATAAGTACTTGATTTATGCCTGAAAATCTTTTGGGGATGTAGAGAAATCCACAGAAGTTAAAACAGAAGTTAAAATGGAAACATTTTTTGAGACTTCACAGAACAGAGCTTTGTTTTTACCTGAGAAGCTTTCCTAGGACCTGCAAAAATGAATGGCCAAAAAAAATACTTGTGCTTGTGTCAGAAAAAGCAAAAAATTGCTCTTGCTGTCCATCACTTACACACTCATCTCTTTTGACAACCAGAGCCAGGTGAGCATTTTAGGCTCACTTGAGCCTCTAGTTTTAAAAGCAATGTTGTTTTATTCAATTGCCCAAATGAAACCTTAAATTATTTTGAACAACGCCTTTGCACTCATTAATGTTAATGCCGAAAACATTGCTGTTAGTATTGGTTATGACAAACTCATCTAGATTGTTGATTGTCATGGAGACAGAATAGTGCAGTCAATGAGTTGGAAATCTAGTTATAAACTGACTCAGTGTTAATTAGGCCCACTAAACAGGACACAGTGTTTTAATTGTAAGTAATGGTACCTTTGTTATGGTCATAATCCAACCATAGATTCTGAAAGTGACCTTAAACATCAATAAATAATATTTGCTTGTTTTTTAGGTCACCTGACTGAAAGTCAGGATGAGTGAAAATGAGCCCTCACTGTCTGACGTCCGTCATCTGTGAACATGGTGTTTGCACCTGCACCTCCGAAACTGTTGAACCAATTTCAGTTAAATTTGAGTTGATTGCTTTTTCTGACATCACATTTTGTTTTGTTCAAATCAACTTAACCAGTCCTATAGGGATGGGGGAAAATTCTCCAAATTTAAAAAAATCTTTGCATGAACTAGTGGGTACAATGACTTGATATTTGGTATGGAGCTTCCTTTGGAGGTGTAGACTCAAATTTCTTAAAACCTAGTTCGGGGAGCAATATTTGCCTGTGTAATCAGCTGGTGTAATGGGAGGTACAAGATTTTTGGCACCACACAAAATTTCTATTTTCTGAACCGGATGCCAATTTGTACCGAATTTGGTATGTTGTATTATTGTGTCACAAGTACTTGATTCATGCCAAAAAAAAAAAAAATCCTTTGTCCCTGTGAGAACCCCAGGAGTTAAAAATAGAAATATTTTCAAATTCCCATATTTTCCAAAATGCATGAACAGAAAATGGTTATTTGGTATGCAGCATCCATAGGACTAGTAAAATGGAGAGGTAAAAAACAATTGCCATCGGTTGTGCCAGGGTGTTCTGTAGTGGAGGCATTAAAAAAATGCTGAGTCAGCATATTTGCAAAAATTAAAAAAAAAATTTCTTCCCCCAGAACAACTGTTTAATATTTGTGTTCCCTATTGGAGCCTGAATTGTAACTTAGTCCATTATGAAGTAATCTTTAAAAGTCTGCTTTTTCAGATACAGAAGTACAAATCTTTTGATATTTGGTATACAGCATCCACAGAGGACCAGCTATATGTTTGTTGATCTTCTTCAGATCCGCCAGTCAGAATCTTTTGATATTTGATATACAGCATCCTTGGGGATCAGATCTAAGTTCGTTCAAATTAAGTCTCGGGGTTAATATTTGGGCTCCCTATTGGTGCCAATTTTAACTTAGTCCAATATGAGGAATAATCATTAATACTCTTCTTCTCCAGAAACACTAGTCAGAATCTTTTGATATATGGCATACAGAATCCTTGCATGGGTAGGTTTCAAATTTGTTCAACTCAAGTCCATTAGTTAATAATTGGTCTCTCTTTGGAGCCCGAATTTTAACTTTGTACAATATTGGAAATAATCTATAAAAATCTTCTTCTTCAGATCCACCAGTCAGAATCTTTTGATATTTGGTATACAGCATCCTCAGGGAGGTCAGATCTAAGTTTGTTCAAATCAAGTCCCAGGGTTAATATTTGTGCTCCCTATTGGAGCCCAAATCATAACTCAGTCCATCAAGAAGAATAATGTTTAAAACTCTTCTTCTCCACAACCACTGGTCAGAATCTTTTGATGTATGGTATACAGAATCCTTATAGTGGTCAGTATCAAGTTTGTTCAAATCAAGTCCACTGGTTAATAATTGGGTTCTCTATTGGAGCCCTAATTTTAACTTGATGCAGTATAGGGAATAAACTTTACAAATCTTCTTCAGATCCACCTCTCAGAATCTTTTGATATCAAGTATATTGCATTCTTACAGGGGTCAGACTCAAGTTTGTTCAAAGCAAGTCCTTCATTTAATATTTGGGCTCACTATGGGAACCCATATTTTAACTTGGTGCAATAAGAGGAATAATCTTTAAAATCTTCTTCTTCAGATCGACCAGTCATAATCTGCATTTGTTCACATCAGGTCTCTGGGTTAATATTTGTGTTCCCTATTGGAGCCTGAATTTTAACTTATCTCAGTATGATGAATAATCTTTCAAACTCTTCTTTTCCAGAACCACTAATCAGAATCTTTTGTATATCATACACAGGATCCTAACAGGAGTCCGATTCAAGTCTCTCTCTTGCCCGAGCCCAAAAACCTTTAGCATAGGCAAAAGGTCATATTTATGGAAGGATTCCATTGTAACCTGTTAGGCTGACTCCATGTAATGCCTATGTGATGACATCCCCTTTTGGTCGTGATTGGTCAGTTGTGATGGCTACTAGTGCCCGAAGCCCAAAAACCTTGAGCACAGTCTACAGGTCATATTTATGAAGGGATTTCATTGTAACTTTGCAGGATCACTCCTGATGATGCCCAGATGAGATTGTCCCCTATGGTTGCGATCATTCAGCCATGATGGCTGCCCGAGCCCACAGCCCGAAAAGATTTAGCACAGTCTACAGGTCATATTTATGAAGGGATTTCATTGTAACTTGGTAGGTTCACTTCATATAATGTCTAGATGAGAACGTCCCCTTTTGGACATGATTGGGCTACTGTGACGGCTAAAGGTGCCCGAAGCCCGAAAACCTTTAGCACAGTCTACAGGTCATATTTATGAGGGGATTTCATTGTAACTTGGTAGGATGACTCCAAATAATGTCTAGATGAGAACGTCCCATTTTGGCCATGATCATTCAGCCTTAATGGGTGCCCGAGCCCGAAAACCTTTAGCATAGGCTAAAGGTTATATTTATAGAAGGATTTCATTGTAACCTGTAAGGTTGACTCCATAGAATGCCTAGATGATGACATCCCCTTTTGGTCGTGATTGGTCAACTGTGATGGCTACAGGTGCCCGAAGCCCGAAAACCTTGAGCACAGTCTACAGGTCATATTTATGAAGGGATTTCATTGTAACTTCGCAGGATCACTCCAGATGATGCCCAGATGAGATTGTCCCCTTTGGTTGCGATCATTCAACCATGATGGCTGCCCGAGCCCGAAAATCTTTAGCACAGTCTACAGGTCATATTTATGAAGGGATTTCATTGTAACTTGGTAGGTGCTTGTTAGGATGACTCCAAATAATGTCTAGATGAGAACGTCCCATTTTGGCCATGATCATTCAACCTTTATGGGTGCCCGAGCCCAAAAACCTTTAGCATAGGCAAAAGGTTATATTTATAGAAGGATTTCATTGTAACCTATTAGGTTGACTCCATATAATGCCTAGATGATGACATCCCCTTTTGGTTGTGATTGGTCAACTGTGATGGCTACAAGTGCCCAAAGCCCGAAAACCTTGAGCACAGTCTACAGGTCATATTTATGAAGGGATTTTATTGTAACTTTGCAGGATCATTCCACATTATGCCCAGATGAGATTGTCCCCTTTGGTTGCGATCATTCAACCATGATGGCTGCCCGAGCCTGAAGCCTGAAAACCTTTAGCACAGTCTACAGGTCATATTTATGAAGGGATTTCATTGTAACTTGGTAGGTTAACTTCATATAATGTCTAGATGAGAACGTCCCCTTTTGGACATGATTGGGCTACTGTGATGGCTAAAGGTGCCCGAAGCCCGAAAACCTTTAGCACAGTCTACAGGTCATATTTATGAGGGGATTTCATTGTAACTTGGTAGGATGACTCCAAATAATGTCTAGATGAGAACATCCCATTTTGATTGCGATCATTCAGCCTTGATGGGTGCCCGAGCCCAAAAACCTTTAGTATAGGTTAAAGGTCATATTTATGGAAGGATTTCATTGTAACCTATTAGGTTGACTCCATATAATGCCTAGATGATGACATCCTCTTTTGGTCGTGATTGGTCAGCTGTGATGGCTACAAGTGCCCGAAGCCTAAAAACCTTGAGCACAGTCTACAGGTCATATTTATGAAGGGATTTCATTGTAACTTCATAGGATCACTCCAGATGAGGCCCAGATGAGATTGTCCCCTTTGGTTGTGATCATTCAACCATGATGGCAGCCCGAGCCCGAAGCCCAAAAACCTCAAGCACAGTCTACAGGTCATATTTATGAAGGGATTTCATTGTAACTTGGTAGGTTGACTTCATATAATGTCTAGATGAGAACGCCCCCTTTTGGACATGATTGGGCAACTTTCACTGCTAAAGGTGCCCGAAGCCAAAAACCTTTTGCACTGTCTACAGGTCATATTTATGAAGGGATTTCATTGTAACTTGGTAGGATGACTCCAAATAATGTCTAGATGAGAACGTCCCATTTTGGCCGTGATCATTCAGCCTTGATGGGTGCCCGAGCCCAAAAACCTTTAGCATAGGCAAAAGGTTATATTTATAGAAGGATTTCATTGTAACCTGTTAGGTTGACTCCATATAATGCCTAGATGATGACATCCCCTTTTGGTCGTGATTGGTCAACTGTGATGGCTACAGGTGCCCGAAGCCCAAAAACCTTGAGTACAGTCTACAGGTCATATTTATGAAGGAATTTCATTGTAACTTTGCAGGATCACTCCAGATGATGCCCAGATGAGATTGTCCCCTTTGGTTGCGATCATTCAACCATGATGGCTGCCCGAGCCCAAAGCCTGAAAACCTTTAGCACAGTCTACAGGTCATATTTATGAAGGGATTTCATTGTAACTTGGTAGGTTGACTTCATATAATGTCCAGATGAGAACGTCCCCTTTTGGACACGATTGGGCAACTGTGACGGCTTCAGGGGCCCAAACCCCGAAAACCTTTAGAACAGTCTACAGGTCATAATTATGAAGGGATTTCATTGTAGCTTGGTAGGATGACTCCAAATAGTGTCTAGATGAGAATGCCCCCTTTTGGTTGTGATCATTCAACCATGATGGCTGTCAGAGCCCAAAGCCCAAAAACCTTTAGCACAGTCTACCGGTCATATTTATTAAGGGATTTCATTGTAACTTGGTAGTTTGACTTCATATAATGTCTAGATGAGAACGTCCCCTTTGGATGCAATTGGGAAACTGACGGCTACAGGGGCCTGAAGCCCGAAAACCTTAAGCACAGTCTACAGGCCATATTTATGAGGGGATTTTAATGTAACTTGATAGGATGACTCGTTTTGGAATAATTTCACTGTAACTTGGTAACTTTTGTTGATATACGTTAACTGTGAGGGCCACATACATTAACTGTGAGGTCATATTAACCCACCCCTCAGCTCTTTAGTACAGTGTACACCTCATATTATTTTTATCATAAACATAGCACACAGGGAACAGAAATGAACATATTCCCAATTATCACAATTCTTGTCTTATTTCATAATCCTTTCATAAACATTGAACATTATCCTTTTCATCAAACACAACACACAAGTTAAGCTACAGTGTCATTGACACTTTCATTTATTTTATTTTTTATTTCAGTAATTACTTCTTTGCCATCAAAAGTTCATGTTCTTGGTTCAAGTTTTAGGCCTCATAATCTACAGAATAGCATGGGTGGTGGTGTATTTCATCTGTTGAGTGCAAGAAGGCTTTGCAATGCTAAAGCATTGCAAAGCCTTCTTGCACTCAAGTGACAAATTCATAAATTTTTTTAACTTGTGTAAAATATCAGACATAAACCATTTAATTTTTATTTTTTTTAGTTTAAATTGGTTATAAAAAGAGAGCATGCAGCAGCCAAAAGGACCATGTGGGAGGGCCTGAGAAACAGATTTTTTATTTTTTTAGGCCTTACCTTTCTTTGGGTGGTCAGATTCAAGTTTGAAAAAATCAAGTCACTGGGTTAATATTTGAACTCCCTGCTGAAACCCAAATGTTAATTTAGTCCTATATGAGGAATAATCTTTAAAAATCTTCTCCAGATTGACCAGTCAGAATCTTTTGATATATAGTATGCAGCACCCTTAGGAGTGCAGGGGGGGAGGGGGGAGGTAGGGGGTTGTTAGCTCACCTGACTTTCAGTCAGGAGAGCTATAGTGATCACTTACTGCCCGTCGTACCGTGAACATGGTGTTTGCATCTTCTCCTCCCAAACCGCTGAGCCAATTTAATTGATATTTGAGATAATAGTTTGTTATGACATCGCAGTTTGATTTTGTTCAAATCAAGTTGCCTCGCCCCTCGGTAGGACCACGCCCAAAAAGTGTGCTTAAATCTTAAAAAATCTTCTCATGAACCAGCAGTAGCAGAGAATTGATAATTGGTGTGCATCTTCCTTTTGAGGTGTAGACTCAGATTTGTTCAAGAGAAGTTCGAGGAGCTATATTTGCCTTTGTTATGGGAGGGGCAAGAATTTTTTTGCCCCGCCCAAAATTTCTATTTTCCAAACCGAGAGGCAGATTTGAACCAAATTTGATATGAGGGCTTATTGGGTCATGAGTACTTAATTTATGCCCAAATTGTTTTTCCCGTCACCCCATGGGAACCGCAGGAGCTAAAAATAGAAAAAAATTAAAATGCCCATATCTCCAAAACTACATGGCACTGAGAATTCTTATCTGGTGTGAAGCTTCCTTAGGACCAACAGAATGGAATGGTAAAAAAAAATTGCTATCGGTTTTATCATGGGGTACTTTTTGGGGACTTTGAAAAAGTGCTGAGTCAGCATTTTTTTAACACTGTGGGTAATGGGAAAAACATTTAAGACTACTTTTCTCCAAAACCACTGCTCCAAAAGCTTTCAAATTTCGCATATAACATCTTTGGAATATTGTTTCACACGTTTATTGGAACAAATCCCTGAGTCCATATTTGAGCTCTCTATGGGAGCCCAAATGTTTAAATTAGTGCAGTATGAGGAATATTTTTAAAAAATCTTCTTCAGATCTACCAATCAGAATCTTTCGAAATTTGGTATGCAGCATGCTTAAGGGGGTGAGATTTAAGTTTGTTCAAGCCAAGTCCCTGGGTTCATATTTGGGTTCACTGTGGGAGCCTGAATTATAACTTAGTTCAAAATGAGGAATTTTCTTTAAAAATCTTCTTCTTCAGATCCAGCTGTCGGAATGTTTTGATATTTGGTATGCAGCATCCTTAGGGGGCGAGATTTAAGTTTGTTCAAGCTATGTCCCTAGGTCCATATTTGGGCTCGCTGTGGGATATCGAATTGTAACTTAGTTCAAAATGAGGAATTTTCTTTAAAAATCTTCTTCTTCAGATCTAGCAGTCAGAATACTTTTGATATTTGGTATGCAGCAACCTTAGGGGGGTGAGATTCAAGTTAGTTCAAGCCAAGTCCCCGGGTTGATATTTGGGCTCCCTGTGGGAGCCCGAATTATAGCTTAGTTCAATATGAGGAATATTCTTAAAAAATCTTCTTCTTCACATCCGCCTGTCAGAATCTTTTGATATTTGGTATACAGCATCCCACTGGAGGTGAGATTCAAGTTTGTTCAACCCAAGTCCCTGGGTTCATATTTGGGCTCCCTGTGGGAGCCCAAATTATTACTTAGTTCAATATGAGGGATATTCTTTAACAATCTTTTTTTTTTTATATCTACTGGTCAGAATCTTTGGATATTTGGTATAAGCTTTTCTTAGGAGGGGGCAGATGCAACTTGTTGAAATCAAGTCCCTGGGTTGATATTTAGGCTACCATGTCAGGTGAGCGCCATCAGGCCCCCTGGGGCCTCTTGTTTCAATTTTGATCAAATCAGGTCCTTTGATTACTATTTGGGCTCCCTATTGGAGCCCAAATTTTTACTTGGTGCAATATGGAGAATATTCTTTCAAAATCTTCTTTTCAGGAACCGCCCAGATAGAATCTTTTGATGCATGGTACACACCACCCCAAGAAGAGTCAGATTCAAGTTTATTAAAATCAAGACCCTGGGTTAATATTTGGGCTCCGAATTTTACCATGGTCCAATATGAGTACTAATCTTTAAAAATCTTCTTCTTGAGATACAATCGGCATCTTTTGATATTTAGTACACAGCATCCTTAGAGGGCTCAGATTCAGTTTGTTCAAATAAAGTCCCTGAGTTGATATTTCTGTTCCCTGTGTAACATATTGCTAAATAAATTGGTAATATTCTCAAATTTTTCTTCTCCCAAACCACCAGTCACGAGCCCTAATTTTAACTGCAAAAGAGGAATATTTTTTTGGAATCTTCTTGAGAACCACCATTCAGAATGTTTTGATACTTGGTATACAACACCCTAGCTGGGCTCAGATTCAGGTTTGTTCAATTAAGTCCCTGGATTCGTATTTGGTCTCCCTTTGGTAGTGTGATACGGTGAATAATCTTCAAAAATCTTCTTCAGATCCACCGTGCAGAATCTCTTGGTACTTGGTATACAGCATTCTGGGGTGGAGGGGAAGGACTCAGACTCAAGTTTGTTCATCTTAAGTCCCAAGGTTGATATTTGGACTCCCTAGTTTTACATTACTGAAAATCTAGATATTATTTCTGTGGTAGCATCCCAGTACTATCAAAAGACCATCTGGCATGGACAAGAGAGTTATAAATAATTAAATGACTTCATTCCTCCATGGTGTTGACTACTATAGATGCTAATTAAATCCTTCTTTAAACAACTTTGGTCAGGTGAGCACCTCAGGCCCCTTTGGGCCTTTTGTTTCCATAAAGGAGTAAAGAAGTAAAACATCCCCTCAGAAACTTCTTAGCCATGTTGTAATGCAAAATCAGTGGAGTAGAATAAAGCTGAAAAAAACAGTTAATGAATGTAGTTCCTTTATTAATAAACACATTGTCCTCAAATGAACTGCAATTTGTGTAAAGATATTACATAATCACACATCATAACTGGGTAAGACTGGAGTAAGAAAGGCTTAGGATCAGCACACACCATGACAATGCATTGTAAAATTTGATTTTATTGTGTCAGAATATCCAAATTTGTATGTTGCCAATGGATAACATTTGCTATAGATCATATCTAGTGAATCATTCACAATAAATGCAGCTCAAGTTCAGTTTTGATATTTGTCATCCTTTACACTTGCTACTATTTATACGCCCATTTCTAAAAATGGTTGTATTATTTAAATGGTCAGTCCATCCATCAGTCCATCCATCCACCCATCTGTAAACAATTGGTTGCCGACCGATAACTTAGTATGGATTATATAATCTCAACCAAAGTTAGTATGTGTATTATCCAGTTAGTAATACAGGCCAGGTTCAAATATGGGTTCCATCCAATTATATTTTTATACAACAACCAATGGCCCAGACTAGCTGGTGCTAACTCAAAAAATAATCCAGGGCCCAACACAAATTTTGCCCCCCCCCCCATCTCCCCCCCCCCCACCCATCCCCAAAATTTGCATGCATTTATGTCCTATCTGGTCCTCAATACTTTTGCGAACTATGCATGTGCAGGATCCAGAAAAACACCGAAATTGGCGCCAACCATCATTCTTTGTTTGGCCCTCCAGTCAGTAACAACAAACTGACATCTGTGCTTTTAAATCTCAGTTTTAATGATGCCAGACACAATTCAATGGTAGAATTGGTGGCTCCAAGGACATAATTGGATGATGGAAGGGAACAGTGGTGGTTGGAATCATTCAGGGCTGTAATTTTATAATTTTTATCTAAATTATTTCATGTTTCCCAATTTTGGGACATGGGCCTGATGTCATCATTCTTGCTTATGATTTTCCACTGTTTGTTAAGTGTTCCTTCCCTATCCTTCCTTTGAACCCCCCCCCCCCCCCCCCCCCCCCCCCCCCCCCCCCCCCCCCCCCCCCCCCGTTAAACTCCGAAGCTTTTTGGCTTATTTTATTGAAATTTTGTTGTAAATTTCTTGGAAGTTTGACGTGTTACACAGAATGTTTATTCTGTATATCCCCATGGTAACATCCTCACCCTAGGGGTGTTTAGGCATTTTGAGTCATGCATCTTACATCTGATGTATCATTTTTTCTTCTTCTGAAGATCTTGCTTTACTTCGGATAGTTCTAAATCTGTTACTGACTTCGGGCCTCTTTATTCAGTGCCTGCGGTCTTGATTCAGTTTTTCTTCTAATGTTGTTTACATTGGCAATGTTGTATAAATATATGTAGTTTCCTATTTATTTCATGGTAGGATTGTTGTAAGATACATTTATAATATTCCGGTAGTGTAGCAATTATTTGGGGAATTTTGTCCACACTCTATTGGGATACCTTTGGGCTCGTCTTGTTCCCTTTGGGAACTTCTGCTCCTGCCAAATTTTTTGAAAATTTTTTTTTTTAAATTAATTTTTCGATTTATATTTTGAATGTTATTAGTCCCCTACGGGAACCGTAAGGGGACTATAGGATTGCATGCCGTCCATCTGTCTGTCCATCCATCTGTCCGTCTGTCTGTCTGTTTTTTATGTTACCACCTCTCCCTCCAACATGCTTTAAGCTACACCTTTCATATTTGGTACATGGATAAATGGTTCTGAGGGGATGATGCATGCTCAACATTTTTTTTTTCAAAATTCAAGATGGCAGAATGACGGCCATTTTTGTTGTGTTTTTTAAGCTTTTTTTTCTCTATTTTCATGTTACCACCCCTTCCACCCACATGTTTCAAGCTACACTTTGCATATTTGGCACATGGATAGAAGGTTGAGAGGGGATGATGCACGTTCAATATTTTTTCTTCAAAATCCAAGATGGCGGCATAGCGGCCATTATTGTTGTTTTTTTTAAGCTTTTTTCTCTATTTTATGTTACCACCCCTCCCTCCAACATGGTTCAAGCTACACTTTTTTATATCTGGCACATGGATAGAGGGTTGTAATGGGATGTTGCACGTTCAATATTTTTTTTTTCAAAATTCAAGATGACGCCATGGCAACCATTTCTGTTGTGTTTTTAAGCTTTTTTCTCTATTTTATGTTACCACTGCTCCCTCCAACATGGTTCAAGCTACACTTTTCATGGTACATGGATAAAGGGGTTGTGAGGGGATTATGCATGCTCAATATTTTTTTTTCAAAATCTAACATTTGTCTGTCTGTCCGTCTGTCTGTCTGTTTTATGTTGTTTAAAGAAGGATTTATGTTACCACCTCTCCCTTCAACATGCTTCAGGCTATACCTTTCATATTTGGTACATGGATAAATGGTTCTGAGGGGATGATGCACAGTCAATATTTATTTTTCAAAATCCAATATGGCAGAATGGCGGCCATTTTTGTTGTGTTTTTTAAGGTTTTTTCTCTATTTTATGTTACCACCCCTCCCTCCAACATGGTTCAAGCTACGCCTTTCATATATGCTACATGGATAAAGGGTTGTGAGGGGATTATGCACGCTCAATATTTTTTTTTCAAAATCCAAGATGCTTATATACTCTAGTGTCTACTGTCACAAAAACACCTTATGTCACAAAAGCGCCATAGGGACTAATACCACCTCAGTGGTCAAACACTTGTTTATTATGTATCTTTTTCATATATTTATTGTGGAACAGCACATGGTTGCGATGGATTTAATCCATCAACACTACCCTGAATTTGTTCCGGCCAATCAGAATGCTGCAACTACTAGAAAGAAACCGCTGGCGTCATTGGATGCAGACTTTATCCGGACAAAGGAGGAGGTCCCGTCTTTTCCAGTTCAGTCTAGACAGGTGTTGCAGGCCTTCGGCCATTTAGACAATGCCATATTCAAACTCTCCAATGGGAAGAAGAAAGGCGGTTTCTTGACATCATCTTCCATAAATTTACCGTTTCTTGGACCACGTTCATTTAAAACGGTCGGGGAAGATTTCTTGGACCACGTTCATTTAAAACGGTCGGGGAAGATGTACAGAGTGTTCCTCTGCATTTGGATGAACAGGCCGAGGATCTAAAGCTATCCTTGCCTGGGTCATTCACAATTTGCTCGAACACAATTGAGACGGCAATATCTTTAAATAGAGCAAATTTGGACGCTATGTCTTACGCAGATCACCTTTCAAGAGCTGTGGCGCAACGTCTCAATGGGAAGGAATTTGAGGACGTTCGTACCTCTTTAAGAGTTCTTTCCAGGGCAATTATGTTTACCATGTATATCTCCCCCATAACAGTGGCTAATTTGGAGTTAATCTGACGTGATGGTGCCCTTGCATCGTCATCTTTAATAGATGACAAGGTGAAAAACTCTCTCCGGGTTGCTCAGGTCTCCGGACACACAATATTTGACGACGAGCTTTCATTGGTTTATGACCAAGCTACAAAGAAAGCATCCAGTACTCTGCTTCTAAAGTCGGCGTCTAATCGACCCGCTACAGCAGAAAAGAGTAAAGGAGGACGTCCCAGACAGAATCGTCTAAAGGGGACTCCTCGCGAGGGTATGGGAAACCCTACTATAATTACTCTAGAGATCGTCAATACAGCGACTCGGGAAAGGGGCTTAGGTCTGATCGAGACTACCGGTCAGACGCCCCAAAGCCGCCGGGTCGAGGCTCTTCGCGAGGGGGATATGGTTTCTCCTCCCGTAAGCCTTGCAGGTCCTACAGGTGATGGTCAGGACCTCTATTGCTTGCCAGTTGGCGGAAGGTTATCAAGATTCGCAACAAACTGGATAACAATTACAGAAGACCAGTGGGTGAGAAATGCAGTCTTGGACAGCCTACGGCTAACCTTCTGAGCGAAACCACCACTAACGCTGTGTCCGCGGTGGACAAATCTTCCGGCAAATCCTTGCAAAAGAGAGTCTCTCCTAGCGGAGGTACAGACTCTCTTATCAAAGGAAGCAATAGAGGTCGTTGAGAATCAAAATTCTCTAGGATTTTACAGTCACCTGTTCCTCGTACCAAAGCCAGACGGCTGGTTTCGACTGGTAATAGACTTGAGCTGGATAAACAAGCTTATCGTGGCACCAAAGTTCTGTAAGGAGACAATTCGGTCGGTAAGGACGAGCATTCGAGTGAATGACTATGCAGCAAGCATAGATCAAAAGGATGCGTACTTTCATGTCCTGATACATCCGTCATACAGAAAGTACCTGCGGTTTTCCGTGCAAGGGACGGTGTATCAGTTCCGAGTGATGTGCTTCGGTCTGAACCTTGCGCCCTGGGCTTTCACTTGAATAATGAACTCGGTAATGTCTCACTTCCGAGCTCATTCGTCAATGGTAATGTCGGCTTACTTGGACGACATTCTTCAGAGATACGGCAACAAAACTATCCTTCAGAATGGTGTTCAGAGTCTGCTTCTTTTGCTTCGACGTCTTGGCTTCATCGTAACCGAGAAGAAGTCGGATCTAGGCCCGTCCAAGTCGTTCATTCACTTGGAAATGAGCTTTGAGACTCACAACAATCTGGTTCATCTGCCGTTACCTAGAGCAAAATTAGTCATTTGTTATGCTCGCTTTTGTCTACACTCAGATGCATTAACAGCGAGGGAATTCATGCAACTGATGGGGTTGTGCGGAGCGGCTGGGGATCTTATTCCAATGGGTCGCTTGCGCACACGTCCCCTCCAGATATTCTTTACTAAGAACTGGAGGAAGTCGCATTCGCTCGAGACCAGTATTGTTTTAACGGACCTGGTAAAACAAAGGGTCCAGATTTGGGCAGATATTCAATGGTTAACTCAGGGAGTTCCACTGCAGCTGCCGGATCTGGCTCTCACGATTATGACGGATGCGAGTCAAACAGGTTGGGGTGCGACCCTGAGCCAGACAGACTCAAAGTGTCAGGGTCTTTGAGACCCTCGGTTCCTAGAGAAACACATAAACATTAAAGAGATGATGTCAATATGGCTTGCGCTACCACATTGGATTCACATTATAGTGGACACTCATGTTCCGATATTGTCGGACCACTCGACAGTAGTAGCGTATATCAGGAACCAGGGAGGCACTCATTCGATTCCATTATGCGAACTAACAGAAAATTTTTCCGTGTGTCGTGAATCATCATATTCAACTATCAGTCCATATATACCGGGTCGTCTGAACATACTAGCAGACTCGCTCTCTCGGAAAGGTTGCCTGTTGCCATCGGAGTGGACACTCGACAAGCGGGTATTCAGACAGATTTGCTACCAGTGTGAGCGACCCATGATAGATTTGTTTGTGACACACCTGAACAATCAGTTGCAGACATACGTGTCTCCATGTCCAGACCATCGAGCGTACGCAGTGGACGCCCTGTCAGTCTCATATGACAGAATGATAGGATATGCATATCCTCCAACTCTGTTGATTCAGCAGATTCTGTTAAAGATCAAACTCTCTCATTGCAAAATTCTGCTAGTAGCATCTCTGTCGTCACAGAAACCGTGGCTCAATCTTCTCAGATGTCTGTTATGGGACGTTCCCCAGAAGCTTCCTCTGCGAGAGGACCTTCTTTATCAGGGGAAGTCACACACACTGCATCACAACCCGGAAGGTCTCAACCTTCACATATTTCCGTTGTGCGGTCCTTCTTGCACGGCAAGCAATTTACAGGATGAGCAGTGGACGCAATTTCTAACTGCAGGAGGTCCTCCTCTTCGTTGAATTACGCAGCGAAGTGGAAGGTTTTCTTCCGTTGGTGTAAGGATCAGTCGATAGACGTCTATGATCCGTCCATACCGGATATTGCCAACTTTCTTGTCTACCTGTTTGCCGTTCTCAAACTGCATCCCGTCACTATTAAGGGCTATAGGTCTGTGTTATCAGACACTGTTCTGTGGTCATGTACCTCAGAACAAGGGGAAGGGGGGGGATGGTTTTTTCCCTTATGATCATCTGGCTTTGTAGTGAAAAGCAAGGGAAGACCTCCTCAGGTGTCAGTAGTCCCGAGTCGGTGCTGGGATGGTTTTTATGTGTAGCTCAGTGTGAAGCAAATATTTGTCTCATTTATGTATTGTTTTTTAAAGTGTAGCTCACTATGAAGCATTTGCATATGTCACATGTCAAACGGGAGTTAATGTACAATCCTCGGACACTTTTAAATAAGTATAAAGAGTCTCATTCTCTGGACTATCTTTATATTTTGGCTTCTCTTCACCGAATTAGCATAAGGGGTTTTGCTGGCATTGAATGAAGAATTATATAATATGTAATTCTCAATTACATTTTTGGTGTCATGTCTTTCTCGTTTCTCGCGAATGAGAAAGGCATATATAATTCCTTTCTCTCCTATTCTCCTGTAGGAGATATCCTTTATGAAGTGTTTGAGTGATTGGATTTTCCTTGATGTCCTAGGCCCTCCAGCCTGTTTACAATCAGCTAGTCTGGGCCATTGGTTGTTGTATAAAATATTATAAATTCATAGTAATTTGTATATTTTTTATACTTACCAATGGCCCAGGTGGGGATGGCCCTCCCATGAGTGGGCTCTCATACCTCTCCACTGTTTACAACATTTAGCAGGCAATTTTTAGAAAGAATGATGGTTGGTGCCAATTTCGGTGTCTTCCTGGATACTGCGCATGCACAGTTCGCAAAAGTATGGAGGGCCAGATAGGACTTCTAATTTTTGGTTTTGCATGCAAATTTGGGGGATTGGGGGCAAAATTTGTGTTTGGCCCTGGATTATTTTTTGAGTTAGCACCAGCTAGGCTGGGCCATAAAAAATAAAAAAATTACTTCAAATTTATAATTTTTTTGATTTGGAATTCGACTGTCTCAACATTTTTGGTTTCCGACCGATAACTCCAGTTTGGATTATTTGATCTCAACCAATATTTGTATATTTGTATATGTATTGCCCTGCTAGTAATACAGGCCAAGTTTGATATGGGTTCCGTCCATTTATTTTTAAATGAGTTACAACCCTTTTTCGACTTAGAATTTGATTGTCTATCAACATGTTTGGTTTCCGACCGATAACTCCAGTTTGGATTATCTGATCTCAACCAAAGTTGGTATGTGTATTACCCAACTAGTCATACAGGCCTAGTTCAATTATGGGTTCCGTCCATTTATTTTTAAATGAGTTACAACCCTTTTTCGATGTAGAATTTGAATGTCAACATTTTTGGTTTCTGACCAATAACTCCAGTTTGGATTTTCTGATCTCAACCAAAGTTGGTATGTGTATTATCTAGCTAGTAAACAGGCCAAGTTCAATTATGGGTTCTGTCCATTTATTTTTTAAATGATTTACAAATTTTTCGACTTAGAATTTGACCATCTATTAATATTTTTGGTATCTGACCCAGTAACTCCAGTTTGCATTATCTGATCTCAACCAAAGTTGGTATGTGTATTACACAACTTATAATACAGGCCAAGTTCAGTTATGGATTTCGCCTTCTTCAAAGTAGAATTTGACTGTGTTTCATCATGTTTTGTTTCTGACCGATAACTCCAGTTTGGATTATCTGATCTCAACCAAAGTTGGTATGTGTATTATCCAGCTAGTCATACAGGCCAAGTTCAATTATGGGTTCTGTCCATTTATTTTTAAATGAGTTACAAACCTTTTTCGACTTAAAATTTGACCGTCTATTAATATTTTTGGTATCCGGCCAGTAACTTGAGTTTGGATTATTTGATCTCAACTAAAGTTGGTATGTGTATTTTCCTGCTAATAATACTGACCAAGTTTGAATATGGGTTCCGTCCAATTATTTTTACACAAGTTATGTCCCTTTTTCACTTAGAACGGGTGTATTTAGCCTTGCCTGGCGGTGCTCTTGTTTGCTGTACTAAAAGTCGGTAATAGATTTACCTGATAAAGGGGTTATCCATCATGATCCAGCCAAACTAGTGACTTGATTCCAGTCAAATATGATAGTGATAGGGGTGATATGGGGTGGGTCAAATCAATTTTGTTAAATATCAGAGTGTTCCACACTCCCCCTTTCTCTCATTTACACACTGGCAGGGCCTGAGGGAAAAACTATCTGAAGTTTAAAAAAAATTATTGTGTACTGATTGGTACATTGACTTGATATTTGGTATTGAGCTTCCTTTTGAGGTGTAGAATAAAGTGGTTTTAAAACAAAGTTTGTGGCACATCATTTGCCACTGAATTGGCAGTTGAAAGATTTTAGGCACCACCCAAACTTTATATCATGGCCAGTTGGAACCATGTTCTGGATTAATGGGAGCTCACACAGGCTAGAAAAAAACAAAAGTTTAAATAAAATATTTGCTGAACTGCACAGCATCAAGTAATTGATATTTGGTATGAAACGTCTTTATAAGTCATCCTTATGAGTCCTATAATCAAACTGGTCCATAAAATCTCAGTCAGTTGTATTATGGGGTGGGGGCTCCATATGAGTACCCTCATTTCAACACTGGGTAGAGGTAAAATGTGAGTGTGGTGGCTTATTGGTTAGGGCATTGGGCTTCAGCTCGAGAGGCTGTTATTTATTTATTTGTTTATTATTGGGGTTTAATGACACTTTCAGCAGCCTGGGTCACCTCGTGTCGAACAGTTTGATGGGTGGAGGAAGCCGGAGTAACCAGAGAGAACCATTGTGTAATGGAAAGCAACTGACAGACTCCCCAATGTATAAAATCTACACAATCAGGGTTAGCATTGGTTGAAGACAAGTGCACCATTGACGTGCAGTACCTTTTATTACACAGTTCCACCATGCCCTCGCATGGGCAATCAGGATTTGGTGCCTTGCCCAAGGACACAGTGCAGTTGCCCCTGTTGGGGATCAAACCATGGACCTTTCGGTGTTAAGTCCAACTCCCTAACCACTGAGCCACCACACTCTCCATCGAGAGGCTGTAGGTTTAGTCCTGACAAATTTCAACTGTGTTGTATTCATGGGCAAAACACTCCCAGTTGCCCTGGTGGGAGCATGGTAATAGTGTGCTTAGGCAAACTTCATGTTGGTGGTACACATGCCTGTGTGTGGGTTAGTAATTTTGGTAGGCTAACAGTTACTCACAACTCATTGGTCGTGTTCATCACCTACTCTATTTTTCTCCATCTGTCAAGCTCTTTGTTATCGCTCTGTTCAAAATATCATTAAACCCCAATAAATAAATAGAGAAAACAGTTCAAAATATTTCCTCTCTCTGACTACCAGTTCAAATGTCTACGCTTGAAATATAACATCTGTGTAAGGATAATTCACAAGTTTGTTAAAATTGAAACCCTGTGGGGTCATACTTGTCAGACAGTCTAGTATGCTGATGCAGGGTATCTTGATAGCACATATGCCTTTGACTAATACAGTTTCAGATCAGGCTTGGTGCTGCCTAGTGGTTTTCTCCAGGTGCAGTGGCTTTCTCCATGTGTAAAACTATCCAACAAGACATTACCCCAGTTGTTGAAGGTGTCAGTAAGTCTCAAGAGATAAATGTATAACTCCTAGGATTCTTCCTGTTAAGCTAGGGATATACTGCTATGTGAACACTGTTGGTAAAAATCTCTGAGTGCAACAATATATTGCATAACACCATTTAATCAGCAGATCCAGAGATGCAGTTCTAGAACGAATCATTTCACTAAAATAGTTTTGATGAAGTCAAGATCGTATCCTTGAATGAAGTCAAGATCGTACCCTTGTTATGATCAGACGTGTTTCTCTCGTGCTTCCGTGATTAGTGATTAGCGATGCGTATCAAATGTTACTGTGAGTGAGAAAACATGCCACTGGCTTTGGAAAACTGAATATGGATACTTATATTTTTACCTGCGTCGCCAGCGGCAGAGCAGGTCTAGTAACTGCTCGACTCCGTCCGTCAGTCCATCCGAAAGACATTTTCCGTCAAGGTTTTCTTGGCTTCTGTGAAAGGGAATGATTTTATATTTGGTCTGCTGCTTCATAATGATGAGTTGTATTGTGTAAGCAATTTTCAGATCTGCCGTGCAGCCACTTCCTGTTTGCCAATACATTGAAATTTTACTGTACCCACTGAACATTGAAATTTTTCGTCAAACTTTTCTTGGCTTCTATGCAAGGGATTGATTTTATATTTCATCTGGAGCCTGATAATGATCAGTTGTATCGTGTATGCAATTTTCAGATCTGCCGTGCAGCCACTTCCTGTTTGTCGATTCAATTGCATGCAGCGACGCAGGTCCAGACCCGGTGTTGGTCTTGGCTTGTTATAGTGATAGTTGGATAATACAAGACAATGTAATACTGTAAAAGTGAACAATTGACAATTTTAATAGAATAATCAAAGGAAAATACAGGTATGTCATCACAAGATACACCGTCAACAGGAGAAATCATTCCAGTAAGTGAAATCCAGGATACTGTTATTGTGGACACAGTTCGTGACTACTCTTTGAATGTTGACAAAGTAGTAAACAGAAAGCAAAGTGGACTTATGATAAACTTCGAGAACATAGAATCTAAAACTCAGGGTAGATGTGTTGTATTTACCCTCGACACGGATTCATTTGAAAACTATGCTTCCAGCTTCAAAAAATTGTACTGGGATTTTCAGTAGGAGGCTACAGTACGTGATGTGACGTGGGAGTGCATCTCAGACAAGGAAGGAATTCTAGTGGAGGATAAACTCATCATACCGAAAAATATATCTCAAAAGTGTGAAAGTACACATATACAGGACAAAGAATAAATTTATGGTGCAAGATGCAAAGGCTAATATTCGTTGGTGGATTAACAATGACTTACCATCTATCTATCAACTGGGTATGTCCACCGAATGCAAGGGCAAAGTAGATGACATTCTTGCAATCCTTTACTCAGTAGCAAAAGAGGAAAGGAATGAGGATAATGCCACTATTAATACAAATCCACCAAGCCAACAAGACAAAAAAGTGTGCAAAAGGACTAAAGAACATAAATGTGTTGGTAAAAGTGTTAAAAGTCAATACTTGACAACACCCATCAGACCACTTCACTCTCGATTCAACAGTGCTTCAAAAAACCTAACTGCAGTCTCACATCAAGTTGCTATAAATTATACCATGTTAAAAAATTCACTTGACAGAATTCAATCATACATTGAAAATATGAAATTGAGTTTCAAAGAAAGGGAAGAACAACTAAGGGAAAATATTTCGGATCTCCAATGCCAGTTCTCGGCTAATCTACAAAGCATACAAAAAGACCTTCAAGAAAAACTTGTCGACATTAAAGTGGAAAACGGACGCCTGAGGGCAGAAAATAACAAACTACGGACTGACTTAAACTCTCTGAAGGCAACAGTGAAAACTGTTGTCGGAAAACCGAAGATTTCTGAACCAAGGAGTTATAATAATATACAAGTGACACCACATGCACAAAAAACGTCAATACCTACTTCCAACACACGGACGAATAATAAATCAAATAATGAAACAATTAGAACTAAAAGCATTACATTCAACGAAATACTTCTGAACCACTCAAGCTTTGTGGTGAATGTGCCTACAAGGAATAAATTTCAACCATTGGATGAACGGATAGTTTCGTCTATCGAAATGAAAGGTCAGAAATCTCCACAGTTTAACGCAAGTACTGAACAGAAGCAATTTTACAGTACCCCATACCCCAGTCAGTCACACAGTCAGCGTTCAACCCGACAGGCCTATTGGCCATCTAATTATTGGCGATTCCGTAATACAAGGAATATATACAAAGTTGATGGCCTTTAAAGGAGAACTCGTGAAAAAAAATGTGCAGTCAGGGCAAAGGGTTGACGGCTTGATTCGCTGGCTTCAGAATGCGGATGTTTTTCCTCATGTTGGGATATAAAATATGCTCTGCACAGTGTGAATCGCTTCAGTAATGACATAACATCCCACAACATCAGAGAACATGCCGCTCTCAAACATCAGGTTCAAGAGATCAAGTAAAATTTACAAAAGACAGGTTGCCACATGTGGCACATGGGACAGATCGTTTATTGATGAACCAAACTACAGAAAAGTCTGATGACTATGTGAACCAATTCCCTCCGTGTCAATTTCCATGCCAATCACGCAAGTAAATTCTAATGTAATCGAACAGCTTGACTGTTTCACAAATCATGGCCTCTCAGTTTTATGTAGACAAGTGTGGAATCTTTTACACTATATAGATTCAAGAACAACGTGTGCATAATAACTACACTAAAACGTTCATTCACATATATATGTATATATAAATGTATTAACTAGCGTGCATGTGAATGAGAGTGTGCATTATGGAGTTGTGTGTGAGGATTAGGATATTTGGGTTCAGCTCTTCGCGGGGTGGGGCGGTCATTATTCCCCCGAAAAAAATTCGGGGGAATCTAGCCGTGACGTCGTCCATTTGTCCGTCCGGGCGTAGACGGAATTCGTGTCCGCTCCATAACTTCTTACAGCCTTCAAGGATATTAATGATACTTGGTATTATTATTGCCCACAACCAGAGGGTGTGTCGCGAATAAGGTTGGAATGGCTATCAAGGCTTTTTTCGGGGGAATCAGCCACCCTTTGGTGGCCATCCTCTAGTTTTACTTTTGCAGACCTATATGGAAGTGATTTTCAGACCACTTCCATGTGGGTTTGTTGGAGTAAAATACCCGCTGATCAACATTTTGGGGTAGGATGGGAGTCTTTGGACTCAAAGCTAACATTCTGCTTTTGCAGATTTGCATGGAAGTGATCTTTGGACATACTTTCATGCAAATCCGTTAGAGAAGAATGTCTGCTCATTAACACATCGGGAGAGGGATGGGGGAGTTACTGCCTTGATTCCCCTAATAAGCTGCTCTTTGATACTCAAAAGGCTGGCAGTTTCGGAATGCTAGTGTTTGCATGCTAATTATTCAATAACGGCATGCTTATTCTCATACATACATATTCTTTTGTATGTGTTGTGTAATTGTTAACGTTCGTGGATTTGAAGTTGTTGGGGTAAGATCTCTAATAGAATTACTGGTTGCAGAGTTATTAGGGCAGCATGGGTGGGGGGGGGGGGGGGGGCGGGGCGGGGTCCTAAATGTTTGCTTTCCACGGTTGAAGTAAAATGGCCAGAGCTATTCGACCCCAGAGCAGCTCGGGGTGGGGGCTTAAATTTTACTCTTATGGCTTTTCATTGTTGAAATGTAATGCCCTCCAGCTAAAACTTAGGATGAGGGCAATTGTTGCTTTAGGTTGTGTATTCGCTAAACTACTGTTTCATGTTCGAAAAGCTAGCATTTTTCTTTGCATAGCTTTCCATGAAGGTAGTCTCACAAACCCTAAATGTGTAATTAAGGTGCCAGCTAGTTAGCACTCTGTAATCAACTTTTATGTTTGAACGGAATCATTCTTATAAGTTTTACCATTGAATGGGATACCATGCGGCGACTTCAGCGGTAACAGTTACATGGATCCCTTATCACCATCATTACAGTCTGTACGCATATACGTCCATGTTTTTTACAGCAATGTATATGAGGGTGGGGTGGAGTGGGGTGGGGTGGGGAGGTGAGTCTATGTGTGTGAGTTTGTGGGTGCGATAGGGTGGGTGTGTGTGAGTGTCAAATGTACATAAAGTTATATACCATTGTATTTAGTTTTCCATGCCTGTGGCTTTTTAATCGCTATACTATCCCCTCAAATATTCAGGAAAGATTAGATAAAATGACATTCAGAATGAGTGTCACCGGAGAGTGTGCTATACTGTGTGGAACGCACTAGGCCTTATGAACAAAATTAACGATCCGGATTTCGATGGGCTTCTAAAATGCTATGATTTCATAATGTTAACGGAAACGTGGCATTCAAGTATGGATGACATTGCCATCCCAGGGTATACTTGTGTATATATGCGACGCAACAACTCAAAAATTCAAAAAGGTGGAGTTGCGTTTTACTATCTCGACAAGTATAAACAGTTTTTCCAGAAGTCTTTTACAGTCAACGATGTGACTGTATGGGTGCAGTTTGACGGGAAATTATTCAATATCCCAGATCCAATAATTTTTGTATCTGTGTATATTCCACCTAGTAATTCCACTTATTGGTTATCAAAAGATGTTGAATCGTCTGTGTACCACGGCATTGAGAACAAACTAAAGTCATACTCTGAAAACACCATGACTATCATGGGGGGAGACTTCAATTCACATACTGGTAATCTTCCGGATTATGTTAC
Organism: Pictodentalium vernedei; assembly: GCA_031216915.1. Lineage (NCBI taxonomy): Eukaryota > Metazoa > Mollusca > Scaphopoda > Dentaliida > Dentaliidae > Pictodentalium > Pictodentalium vernedei. The sequence continues at coordinate 417,492,344 of CM062295.1, forward strand.
AGGTGACAGTGACAAGTATACACCGTTACCAACTTCTTATATTATAGACTCCAGTTCAAATCGATCAAGCCTAGACAGCATTGTAAATTCATATGGCCGGCAATTATTATCATTATGTCAGAGTGTGAGGCTCCGAATAATTAATGGTAGATTTTATGGGGACATTATGGGAAATTTTACCAGTTTCCAATACAACGGGGCGAGTTTGGTTGACTACATTTTGATATCAGACATGTATCTATCCGATGTTGATTATTTTTGTGTGAAAACACCAAATAAATACTCAGATCACTGCCAATTAACCCTGCATTTAAAATATTCTACCTGTAGTGCGGGTTTCAAAAAGGAAAAAAAGTATGCCTATACGAAACAAAAAAATGTTACTGAAATGGACCAAAGAAAACGCCACAAAGGTGCTAACCGCACTACATTGTCCAGCGATCGAAAGTAAAAAACAACATTTCATAATGAAGCCATATGCCAAAAAAGTCAAAGGTGCTTCGAATGCACTGAGAGATTTTTCGGAAATATTAGGCTACATTAACAAAACTGCAACTAAAAGACTTTCATGTAAAATGTCCAAAAGAAAACCTAAAAATAAATGGTTTGACAGCGATTGTAAACATCTCAAGATTCGGATGGAAAGAGCTATAAACTCGCTTAAAAGACAACCTCACAACAAGACTCTGATCCGTGACTTCTTTATTGCGAAAAAAGCATACAAGAAGGCTACAAAACGAAAGTACAAATTATATTATAAAAATTTGTGCGATCACTTTGAAGAGCTTTCAACATCAGACCCCAAAATATACTGGCAAAAAATTATTGAGATACGAAAGAGTAATAGCCAAAAGGAACACCACTTGGACTCCGACACTTCTGTAGACTTCTTCAAATCGCTGCTTTGCGAGCCGAAGAAGTGTTTCAGACAGGCAGGTCCCTGATTGCAAATGTCCGACAACAGTATCAAGTGTCCTATTAATATCAGACTCTCCTTCCGGCCTCCAGCACTGTTTAGATAAATTAAAAGAATATACTAGACAAAATGCTTTAAGTGTAAACATCGATAAAACTAAAATTATGATTTTTAGCTCAACTTTGGCGAAGCCAAATTTGAGCTTTTGTCATGGCCCATCGTCCATCTGTCCGTACGTCAACAGTTGGATACGGCTCGGGCTAGAGGCCGTATTTTTGAACTGATCTTTACAAAACTTCTTGGGTACCTTTGTTATGACTGTGGGACGAGAACAAGTGTTTTTGGGTGCGGTCCGAAATTCAAGATGGCTGCCAGCCACCATTTTGTACCGACAATACAGAAATCTGTTTTTTGTACAGAACTTCCATATGAAAGCTCTGATTTGAATAATTTTTTGTATGAATGTTTAGTACCATGGGATACATCACATATAATACGGGTTTTTTTCTCGTGCGTAATATATGCAAATTAGACTAACTTTGATGTTTTTTGGTGTTACTTTCAGCACTATAAGTGCAAATGCCAATACGGCTCGGGCAAGAGGTCGTATTTATGAACCGATCTTTATGAAACTTCTTGGGTACCTTTGGTATCACCGTGGGACGAGAATGAGTGTTTTGGGGTCTGGTCCGAAATTCAAGATGGCCGATGGCAGCCATTTTGTACAAAATTAGATGCAATCAGATTTTTGCACAGAACTTCCATATGAAAGCGCTGATTTGAATAATTTTTTGTGTGAATGTTTAGTACCATGAGATACATCACATATAATACAGGTTTTTTTTCTCGTGTAGGAATTATGCAAATTAGATGAACTTTGATTTTTTCAGTGCTACTTACACTTAGAGTCTGTATTTATGAACCGATCTTCACGAAACATCTTGGGTACCTTTGTTATCACCTTGGGACGAGAACGAGATGTTTCTGGGTGCGGTCTAAAATTCAAGTTGACTGCCAGTGGCCATTTTGTACCAAAATTAGGTCTAATCAGTTTTTTGTACACAACTTCTATACGGCTCAGGCTAGAGGCTGTATTTATGAACCGATCTTTTAGAAACTTCTTGGGTACCTTTGTTATCACCGTGGGATGAGAACAAGTGTTTTTGGGTGTGGTCCGAAATTCAAGATGGCCACCAGCAGCCATTTTGTACCAAAATTAGTGCAATCAGTCTTTTGTACAGAACTTCTGTATGAAAGTTCTGATTTGAATAAATTTTTGTATGAATGTTTAGTAAAATGGAATACATCACATACAGTACGGGTTTTTTTCTCGTGCAGAAATTATGCAAATTAGAATTTTGATTTATTTAGTGCTACTTATATACTGTAAGTGCACATGTCAATACGGCTCGGGCTAGAGGCTGTATTTATCAACCGATCTTCACGAAACTTCTTGGGTACCTTTGTTATCACCTTGGGACAAGACTGAGTGTTTCTGAGTGTGGTCCAAAATTCAAGATGGCTGCCAGTGGCCATTTTGTACCGAAATTAGGTCCAATCAGTTTTTTGTCACAACTTCTATACAGCTCGTATTTATGAACTGATCTTCACAAAATTTCTTGGGTACCTTTGTTTTCACCTTGGGACAGGAATGAGTGTGTTTTGGGGTGCCTTTGTTATCACTGTGCTATGAGAACAAGTATTTTGGGGTTCAGTCAGACCCACTCTGGGACTCAAAGATTTCTTTTCTAGTTTAGCATCTGACTGTCGCCCACCTTTACAATACTTTACCTATACATTTGTTACAGGCTACGGTCAGTATTTATGTACAGACCGTTACAATACTTTATATGTACCTTTGTTATCAGGTCATTACCTAGATGTTTGTCATTGCTGTGTCACATGCTATACATGTACATGCCTTAACAAGTTGAGCTAATGTCATTGACACTTTCATTATATGTAGTTCCAGGTGAGCGATTACAGGCTCTTTAGAGCCTCTAGTTTTTAGCTTAACTTGACAAAGTCAAGATAAGCTTTTGCCATCACACGTGCGGAAGTCTGTTCGTCTGTTCACATTTTCCTTTAGCACGGGCTACACCCCGCAGTTCTTGTCTGATCGAAATTTAATATGCAGGTTTGGGGTCATGACTAGATGAGAACAACCCCTTTTGGTCGCAATCGGTCAACCAGAATGACTGCCCGAGCTCAAAACCTGAAAACCATTAGCACAGTCTACAGGTCGTATTTATGAAGGGATTTCATTGTAACTTGGTAGGATGCCTCTGTATAATGCCTAGATGAGAACGTTCCCTTTTGGGCATGATCTGTCAACCGTGATGGCTGCCCAAGTCCGAAACTGAAAAACTTTTAGCACAGTCTGCAGGTCATGTTTAATATGGAGGGATTTCTTTGTAACTTGGTAGGATGACTCCTTATGATGTCTAGATGAGAATTTCCCCATTTGGGCGTGATCTGCTAACTGTGATGACTTCCGGAGCCCAAAACCCGAAAACCTTTATCACAGTCTGCAGGTCATATTTATTGAGGGATTTCATTGTAACTTGGTGGGTTGACTTCATATAATGTCTAGATGAGAAAGTCCTCTTTTGGACGTGATTGGGCAACTGTGACGACTACAGGGGCCCGAAGCCCGAAAACCTTTAGCACAGTCTACAGGTCATCTGACTGTCACCTACCTTTACAATACTTTACCTATACATTTGTTACAGGCTACGGTCAGTATTTATGTACAGACTGTCACAATACTTTATATGTACCTTTGTTATCAGGTCATTACCTAGATGTTTGTCATTGCTGTGTCACATACTATACATATACATGTCTTGACAAGTTGAGCTACAGTGTCATTGACACTTTCATTAACTCACGTAGAATGAAGCATACCCCAAAGTTTTATATTGGCTCTAAACATTTAGAACAAACTTCCAAGTATACATATCTGGGTTTAACTTTTACAATTACAGGTAAAATGCAAAACACACAGAAGGAGTTGAGTCTTAAAGGCCTAAAGGCACTTCATACTCTGCAAACTGCTTTTAGGAACAAATGGTCTCCACCAATATCCACCTCCTTAAAACTTTTTGATTCCCTTATAAAACCCATTGTCCTCTACGGAAGTGAAATTTGGGCTGCTGAGTTAAATAACGTATCCGTCGATAACACACCATGTGAAAATGTCCATCTTCGGTTTTGCAAGCTGCTACTGGGTGTGGGCAACAAATCTTCCAACCATGCTGTACGAGCTGAAGTTGGACAATACCCGTTGCACATAGATGCAACACTTTGCATGATTAAATATGTTTAGAAATTATATCAGTTAGCATTGCCCCTTTTACTGAGTGCGGCGAGAATGGAATATGAGAAATACTCAAAGAGCGACTCAATATTTGTTAAATGTCAGCGATTTGTAAAAAATCGCAACAGAGAAAATGATACGATCAGAATGTCTGACATTAAGAGCTTCAGAATGACCTCAGAAAACGCCACTTTGAGCAATTCTTAAACGACATCAATGACGACAGTAAAAAGAACTGTAAAAATAAATTGAGAACATACAGGATGTTCAAAGAAACATTCAGTTTGGAACCACATCTTTTGAACACCATGTCATTGGATGCCAAAAATATGTTCACTCATCTGAGAATAAGTAATCACAAATTACTTGTTGAGAAAGGTAGACACACACAGCCTCCTATGCCTCACAACGAAAGGCTTTGTCAGGTATGTGACTTCAGAGATGTAGAAGATGAGATACATTTTGTAATGTATTGCATGGGATACGAATCAATCAGGGATAATACATTTCGGACAATCGTGAGCGAATATCCACAGTATTTTTATACTGTACCAATGACCCAGACATAGCTGGTGCTAACTCTTAAAATATAGGGCCAAACACAAATTTTGCCCCCCAATCCCCAAAATTTGCATCTAAAACCAAAGAAAACATGTCCTGAATGGCCCTCCACACTTCACCTCTACTGCGCATGCGCAGTGTCAAGGACGTTCCGAAATTGGCGCCATTAATCATTCTAAGTTTGGCCCTTCATCAGTTAACATCTGACTGATCTTTGTGCTTGTAAATCTCAGTTTAAATGATGCCAGACACATAAATATTAGTGAAATGGTGATTCTAAGGAGGATAGAGAAGGAGGAGAGGAAAAAAGTGTGACAGAATATTATCAGGGCTGTAACTTAAAATTTTTTAATGAAATTATGTTAAGTTACCTATTTTCGAGGCAGCAGCCATTTTGTTGTCATTCTGATTATTTAGTTACACTGATTTTTCAGTGTTTTCCTCTCTCCCTGTCCTTTAAGTCCCCCCTTGCTATTCTCCCATGCTTTTGGCATAGTTTTTGTAATTATTATTACTAAATTTTCTTGGGAGTTTTAGCTGAATAACAGAATGAATTCTGTTCTTTTCCCCATGTTTACGTCTTCACCTACGGGTGGTTAGGCGTTGTGTTCTGCATCTACCATCTGATGTTCTGCAGTTTCTTCCCTGGAAGTCTCTGTTTTGCATCAGATAGTGTATTTTTGTTAACTGATTCCGGGCCTGGGTGCCTGGAGTCTTATTTTGTGTTTTTACATTCATTGTTTACATTTACAACAGCCCTCTGTGTGAGGGGGGGATTTCTTGAAAATAATATCTTGATGTTATTTTAATCATAACTAGATACATTATTATTGTTCGTAAGTGTTGAATAAATTGTTTAAAATATTTTTAAAATTTTTGTCCACACTTAGGCTTGGGATCCATTGGGGCTCAATGTTACTTTTCAGAAACTTGGGCTGTTCTGAAAAAATATTTTTTCAAAATATTTTGATTTCAATTATTTTTTCTATATTAATGGATCATATTATTATTATGTATTTTGATTGCCAGGGGTTGGTGCGAGTACCAGGACTTGTTTTCTTTTCACATTGAAAGGATTTTGATCAATTGTAATAAGAGGAAGTCTTCCTCTGACTTTTATAATCATTCTGTATGTGGTCAGTGTACTCGCATTAACTCCTGTTCTGTATCGTATGATTTCGATGACAACATGGGAAGCGTATGTCACGGTATGTTAGTGGGGAATTGGACACTTCGGTCCTTTCCCCGCAGGGTCACTCTACTTTATCAATTTCTATTTCAGACGATCAAGATTAGGGTGATGTATCTGTGATGTCTTCCAACAGTGTGCCTCCGTCGTCACAATTAATGAAGGGCTAGCGGAAAAGTGCTCATATAAATACGCCAATTGCCTAAGAGGACCCTAGTAGGTTTGACGGCCTTTGACGTCCGCTAGCTCGCCCGGTGTAGCGTCCATTCATCGAATGGTTCGGCAGCCGGGTTCGTCCGTTGCGGTCTAGAAGGAGTTTTGGGGTGTTGCGAGCACTATAAATCAACCAAATGCACACCCAGTGACGGCGGATTAGAGGGAGAACGGAGGAAGCCTTTTAGTCCGGTTCATAGCTCGTTCTGGTCCATCCGGACGGCGAGCGAGAGAGGCCCCTCTCTCGTACAACAACATCTGGCCCCAGATGTTGTGGTACAAAATGTTTCGCATTCGGAGCATACGTCCGTCGCTTGGGACACTCCGACATATAGTCAGTCCGGAGTAGACTGTCAATAAGGCTTCCTCATTCTCATGGTAGCGCACATGACCGCTCTTGGCTACGTGACCTCGGATATCCAGTCAGCTTCGCCAGTCAGAGAATCATCGGCGACCAGGTCACACCATCCGGTAGCCAGGAACACGAGGCCTGCAGACTCCGGACGTTCGAATAGGAAGTGTGCGGGAGTCAACGTACACGGAGCTTCCGGCGGCAATGCATCGTAAGACCGCTACTGCACAGGCCTCGGGAACGGACATGCTTCCTAAATAGCACAGTTTATCGCAGCATCCCAGCATCAACTGAATCTGTCGCATATTTTTTATCCGACGATGCTGGGTCGGGACGCTCCGCGGAAGCGGGTACGGACGTCCGAAAATTTCATCCGGTCCGACGGGATACCGAAAGGGATTTGGAGGATTTCGAGCTTTCCCTTTCGGAACAACATATGCTGTGGTGTATGTCATCTGACTTGATCTTCTACAGCTTCTTTCGTCGGACCAGAATGCTGCGATGCCGGATAAGAAACTGATAGCGTCGGTGGACTTAGAAATTTTTGGTTCGGTTCAGGGACATCGTCCCTCAGTTCCGACGTAGTCCAATAATGTCACACAACTTTCGAATTATTGAACGACGCTATATATATTATTATTATATGCTTGCTGTAACCAAGCATTTCTAGTTTCTTGTTCGCAAAGTTACAAAGATGTCTTTCAAAAGTGTGCCTCTGTCGTCATAGTTAATGAAGAGCTAGCGGCAATTAGTGCTCATGGAATATGTCTATCGCCGGTGTAGCGTGCATTCATTGAATGGTTCGGCTGCCGGGTTCGTCCGTTGCGGTCTAGGAAGGAGATTTGGGTGATGCGAGCACTATAATTACTTTAGTACTCACCCAGTGACGGCAGATTGAGGACAGATCGGAGGAAGCCTGTTAGTCCGGTTCCTGGCTTGTCCAGGTCCGTCCGGGCTGTGAGCGAGAGAGGTCCCTCTCTCGTCCAACAACATAGGGGACCGCATGTTGTGGTTCAGATATTTTACATTCGGAGCATATGTCTGTCGGTCAGGACGCTCCGTTATATTGACAGTCCGAGAGACTGTCGATAATGCTTCCTCATCCTCACAGCAGGGCGCACGACCGCACATTGGCTACGTGACCTCGAGTTTCCGATCAGTTTCGTCATTCAGTGATTCCACGGCGAATAGGTCACGCCATCCGGTAGCCAAGGGACACGAGGCCTATATACTCCGTTCGCTCGCATATTGGTAGTATGCACGGGGTAACGATCACGGAGCTTCCAGCGGCAAGGCATTGTAGGACCGCTTCTCCTCAGGCCTCAGTGATGGACGTGCTATCCGAGTTAGCACAGTTGTTTCGCAGCATCCCAGCAATCAACAGTTTCTTACTCGAATCAGGAATTATCTGACGGCGCTGGGTCGGTGCGGTCCGCGTTTGCATCAGGTACGGACGGCCGAACGCTTTATAGGGTCCGACAGGATGGCGAAAGGGATTCGAAAGATTTCGAGTTTTCCCTTTCGTAGCATCGGAAGCTGCCATTCATATCTTCTGGCATTATCTTCCAGTGATTGTTATTTCGGACTACATTGCTGCGATGTTGGATAAGAGACTTATAGCGTCATTGGACACGGAATTTTGGATCGGTTCAGGGACATTGTCCCTGACTTACCGACGCAGTCCAATAATGTCATTACAACATGTGTTTTATTTTTTGACGCTATATATGCATATAAGCCTGCTACCAAGCATGATAGTTTAGTTTCTTGTCCGCAATGCTCATTTCTGCCGTTTTATCATTTATACGAATAATTTATTTTGGCAGAGCAGGGCATACCGAGAGTTCATATGCGTCTAGACGGCGTGGTTAAAGACTGGAAATATTCTTTTTCGCCGTCTATGTCTTTTCCAACCACAATGTTGGAAACGACAATGATGTCTAGTAGACTTAACTTAGACGCTTTGTCATACGTAATCCACCTTACTCAGGCATTATCATTACGTCTTCAAGAAAAGATTTACGGGATATTATTCTCAATGTGATTTCTTTTGAGGGCAGTAGTTTGTTCACGTATAACACCGCCCTTCAGTGGCTGATTGGAGTTGGTTAGACGTGACGAAGCCCTAGCTACATCCACGCGCGTGGATAGTAAGGTGAAGAACTCTCTCAGAGTCGCTTTGTTCTCGGAGAAGCCTCTCTTCGACGGCAACTTTTCAGCAATCCAGGAATTGCTCGATTTACACGTTCTCTTGTCTATCTAGTGTTACAAGAGATTCAGACTGGGGCAAACATTCGGTGGTTGACTCAGAGAGTCCCACTGCAGTTGCCGGATTCGAGTGTTATAGTTATGACGGTTGCCAGTCAAACAGATTGGGATATACTATTGATCCCAACGGATTCGAAGTGCCAGGGTCTTTGGGTTCCGCAGTCTCTAAGCAAGCAATTATCTTCTGCGGAATAATGTTTTTTAGGCTTGCTTTATGTCATTGCATGAACTTTATTCAGAAACGCATGTCCAAATCCTGTCCGTTAATTCGACAGTAGTGGCGTATCTCCGGAACCAGGGAGGCACTCATTCGTTTCCGTTATTCTATTTAATGGAAAGAATCCATTTGTTGGTTATAGTACACCAAGTTCTGTTTCGGTCCGTCATATTCCGGGTCGTCTGATTGTTTTACCGGACTCCCGTTCACTTAGGGGTCGCTTGTTGCCGTCAGAATGGACTCTCAACAAACAAGTATTCAATCAGATTTGCTATCTATGGGAGCGCCCAATGATAATTTATTTATGACACAGCTTGCTAATCAATTGCAGACGTATGTGTTGGCTTGTCCGGATCTCTGAGCTAATGTTGTTAACGCTCTATTGATCTAATAGGACGGAATGATAGGATACGCGTATCCTCCGGCGCTGTTGTTTCAGCAGGTATTGCTAAGATAAACAACCACAATACATTTCTGTTGATAGCATCTCTATCTTCACAGAGACCATGGGTAATTTACTCTGATGTCTACTGTGGGACTTAACGCGAAATCTTCCTCAATGTGAGGATCTTTTTTCGCTGGGCAAATCGTGTCATCTTTGTCACAACCCACAAGGTCGCAACCTTCACGTATTCCGTTGTGTGGTCCGTATTGCATTGTAAGCATTGTACTGGACGAGCTTTGGACGCGATTTCTTACTATAGGAGATCCTCTTCTTCGCTATTCTATGCGGCTAAAGTGGAGGCTCTTCCGTCGTTGGTGTAGGGATCACTATGTTCATATTGTTGATCCCTCCATACTACTCATTGCAACTTTTTAGTATACTTGTTTGACAAGATCTACTGCAGCCTCGTATTATTAAGGTTATAGGTTTATGTTACCTCATACCTATGCACTCTATGATAGTTTACAATTGAGACTTATGTCTCTTTATCTAACTCAGTTAGTAACTTTTTGATAAATAGACTTAGAATCTTTAGATTAAAATTCCTATATGGAATTTAACTTCGGTTCTTATTTAGCTAAGTAATCATTTGAGCCTCTGGAAACAGTAGTTTTCAAATTCTGACCTTTTAGACAGTAATTCTGTTGGCTTCTCTTTTACTGAAGAGTCAGTGAGTTTCATGCACTATCGATGGATGATTTTCACTTTCGTAGTTTCAGAATCACTACTTCCTTTACTATTTAGGTTGGAATTTTGCATAAGAGTTAGGCTCCTAATTTCCGGAACCTATTGTTATTAAGGTCCTTCCGTCTTCGTACGGGCATAGGCCTTTACTCTGTCTGGTTAGAGTTTATGTATTTATAAGCAGATATCTGTTTATTTCTATGGGCGTAAGCTTCTTCTGTCTTTGATGCCTAATAGAAGGACGTTACGCTCCATTCTATTGCTAATGGATTCAATTAACTATCCGTACTGCTTATGGTATATCATTGACTCAGCAGTTGTGCTTAAGATTTCGGCTCATGATGTAAGAGTTCTTCTACATCTTGGGCTTACATTAATAGTGTCGCTATTATGAATTTTTGAAGGCTGCTCATCGCGCTCAGCCATCCACATTCATGAATTTTTATCTCAGAAATATCGAGTCCATTTCTGGAGGCCTCTATTGTTAGGTCTATTATCTACTGCTCAGAATGTCATTCACTTAACAGTTGCTACTATAGCTAGGTAGGCTGTCTGTTTCGGCAGTGACTCCGTTCTGCTGCCCTCTTCTCTCTGGGCTATTTGACCCAGGGCAAGAAAAAGGGGGGGGGGGAGGGTGTTCCCTTGGGTCACCTGTTTTACTATGTAAACAAGGGGATACCTCCTCCGGAGTTAGTTATTCTGAGCTGTTATTGGGATGGTTGTTTAGTGAGAAGTTTATGTTTTAAAAATTCATTCAAGTCTTAGTTTTTAAAGTATAGCTTTTGAATATAGCACGTGTCAACGGACATGATTATGCAATCCTCAGACACTTTTAAGGAGTATAAGAGTCTCTGTTCTCTAGACTTACTTTATTTATTGGCTTACTTTAAAAATTATTAGTATAAGGATTATATTGGATATTAATAGAGTACATGGATGTATGATGCTCAATTTTGGAAGGTGTTGTATCTTTCTAATTTATCATAAATAAGAAAGATACATGTAAGGCCTATTACTTCTTTTTCCCTAGAGGGGATGACTCTATTTTATATTATTGAGCGTATTCCATCTTGCTCTATGTCCTTGGCCCTCCAGCCTTTTTACTATTCAGCTATGTCTGGGTCATTGGTACAGTATAAAAATGTTAAAAAATTTATAGTAATTTCTATATTTTTTATACTTACCAATGACCCAGACGGGGATGGCCCTCCCAGGAGTTGGGAACTCTTGCCTCCCCGCTGAGTACATAGCGCTTACCAGGCACTGGTTATTAGAATGATTAATGGCGCCAATTTCGGAACGTCCTTGACACTGCGCATGCGCAGTAGAGGTGAAGTGTGGAGGGCCATTCAGGACATGTTTTCTTTGGTTTTAGATGCAAATTTTGGGGATTGGGGGGCAAAATTTGTGTTTGGCCCTATATTTTAAGAGTTAGCACCAGCTATGTCTGGGTCATTGGTAAGTATAAAAAATATAGAAATTACTATAAATTTTTTAACATTTTCTGAAACGATTAGCTCGAAAATTATTGCTTCAGGGTTAATCAGCTTGTTTATTTTAAGAAATTTTGCTATTTGTTTTATTATCTATGTACAAATGATTATTATACGTTTAAAATTGTGCAATCTGCCTTGATTTTGGCGTATTAGCTAAATAAATGGCTATCTACCTATATCTATCTATGAGCAGGCTGATGTCTTGCTTCAAAGTACATGTAGTTAGTTGGGTTTACATGTAGTTAGTTGGGTGTTATGTTTACAATTCATGCAATCAGTCACATACAGCAAAGGCAAGTATGTTCACTGGCTAATAACTGTGTTTTGAAAAAAATAACATTTTAAAATTTACCCTAAAAAACTAATTTTAATTTTGCTATTTGAACATTATTTTTTTTTGCATAAAATGTTATAAAATGAAGGGATAGAGCATTTACTGTACAAGTAATAAAGCAGTTATGGATAATTTCAGTAATTGTATGTTCAACAAGTTCCATTATGCATTGCAGGGCATCAATATTCAAAGTTCATTTGAAAAATTTAAAAACAGAATTAGATAAAGATAAACTATCAAAAAGAATGGCTGCATTAACTCCAGGTTTTTCAGGTGAGAAGATTTTTTTTTTTGTGCTTAGTTTTCTGTCGCTTTATTTTAACTGACTGCTGCAACAAAGAGCCAATGTAGTATGACCCTATAACTTCATGCACAACATGTCACATGTTTTGCCCCCTCCAGATGCAGTATAATTATAGTGGAGATCTGCATATATTCCTGTATTTGTATGTTCATGTGTTCATACATCCATTTTACATTATGTCCATCCAACCTGTTTCCTGCTGTACATCCTTTCAATTTTGGGCATAATTCTGCCTTATTTTGGGAGAACAGATCCTGTGGTAGAACAAATGCTCACGCTTGAATACTTGAAGAGTTATTATACCCCCCACTTTCAAAGAAAATGGTGGGGGGGGGGGGTATACAGGATTACATGCGTCCGTGTGTCCTTGCATCCATCCATGTGTGAGTCCATCCGAGAATATTCATAATTTTCATAACATTAGTAAATTATTATTATGGAACTTGGTATGTAATTAAATTGTAACATTTCCCAAGACTAGAATGATTTTTGGTGTTGTCAGATTATTTTTTCATTTATGCTTCATCAGCCCAGCACTGCAGTGGGGGTATAAATTGGCTTCAGCAATAGCTCTTGTTTATCCTTGTTTGACTTAGAGGATTATTGATATTGTGTCTTTCAAACATGTTTAGTGATCATGTAGTGTTGCTCTTTTTAACTGGTTTGATTGAAATGAATTGTCATACCTAATAATGGAGAAATGTGTTTTATGGTATAATGGATTTCCTCTGGTCTTGTTTCGTATTTAAAGGTAATATCCAGGGTCATTGGATATCTGTGGCCAAATAGCTATTTTGGGTCATAATTATCCCCGCATTTTAAAAAATGCGGGGATATTGTCATGATCTCCATCTGTACGGCCTTACGTCCGTACTTCCGTACGTCCGGTTTTGTAATTCGAAATGCTGTAACTTTCTACAGTTGTTCGATAGGGTCTGTGCAACCCAAAAATACAACTTTTAAATTTTTGTGTCACCAGGTGGCTTCTGTGGAGCCACTTAAAAAATGCGTTATTTTTTCACTTTTTTGCTGAATAGTCCCAACCTATGTAATTCGGAGTTCTAAAATTACACTAGGGTGTTGCTAAATGATCTGTAGATATGTAGGAAGGTTTCGGATTTTTCGGGTGCCACGTGGCTGTGCCACCATAGCCACTTTTGTGTTTTCTTAGACCGTTTCCGCCAAAAGGCTCGTAGGATATGTAATTCGAAACACTAAATCCATGCTCAGAAGTTGCAGTAGGGGCTATAGATGCGCAGGAAGGTTTTGGATTTTTCGGGTGCCACGTGGCTGTGCCACCGTAGCCACTTTTGTGTTTTCTTGAACCGTTTCCGGCGAAAGGCTCGTAGGGTATGTAATTCGAAATGCTAAAACCATGCTCATATGTTGCAGTAGGGTCTATAGATGCACAAGAAGGTTTCAGATTTTTCGGGTGCGACGTGGCTGTGCCACCGTAGCCACTTTCGTGTTTTCTTAGATCGTTTCCGGCGAAAGGCTCGTAGGGAATGTAATTCGAAATGCTAAAACCATGCTCATATCTTGTAGTAGGGACTATAGATGCGCACAAAGGTTCAGGATTTTTTGGGTGCCACGTGGCTGTGCCACCGTAGCCACTTTTGTGTTTTCTTAGACCGTTTCCGGCAAAAGGCTCGTAGGATATGTAATTCGAAACGCTGAATCCATGCTCAGATGTTGCAGTAGGGGCTATAGATGCGCAGGAAGGTTTTGGATTTTTCGGGTGCCACGTGGCTGTGCCACCGTAGCCACTTTTGTGTTTTCTTGAACCGTTTCCGGCGAAAGGCTCGTAGGGTATGTAATTCGAAATGCTAAAACCATGCTCATATGTTGCAGTAGGGTCTATAGATGCACACAAAGGTTTTGGATTTTTCGGGTGCCACGTGGCTGTGCCACCGTAGCCACTGTCATGTTTTCTTAGATCCTTTCCGGCGAAAGGCTCGTAGGGAATGTAATTCGAAATGCTCAAACCATGCTCATATGTTGCAGTAGGGACTATAGATGTGCACAAAGGTTTCGAATTTTTGGGGTGCCACGTGGCTGTGCCACTTTAGCCACTTTTATGTTTTCTTAGACCGTTTCTGCCGAAAGTCTCGTAGGGTATGTAATTCGAAATGCTAAAACTATTCTCAGATGTTGCAGTATGGTCTATAGATGCGTACAAAGGTTTTGGATTTTTTGGGTGCCACGTGGCTGTGCCACCGTTGCCACTTTTGTGTTTTCTTAGACCTTTTCCGGTGAAAGTCTCGTAGGGTATGTAATTCGAAATGCTAAATCCATGCTCAGATGTTGCAGTATGGTCTATAGATGCGTACGAAGGTTTCGGATTTTTCGGGTGCCACGTGGCTGTGCCACCGTAGCCACTTTCATGTTTTTCTTAGATCGTTTCCGGCGAAAGGCTCGTAGGGAAAGTAATTCAAAATGCTAAAACCATGCTCATATGTTGCAGTAGGGACTATAGATGTGCACAAAGGTTTCGGATTTTTCGGGTGCCACGTGGCTGTGCCACTTTAGCCACTTTTATGTTTTCTTAGACCGTTTCTGCCGAAAGTCTCGTAGGGTATGTAATTCGAAATGCTAAAACTATTCTCAGATGTTGCAGTATGGTCTATAGATGCGTACGAAGGTTTCGGATTTTTTGGGTGCCACAGGCTGTGCCACCGTTGCCACTTTTGTGTTTTCTTTGACCTTTTCCGGCGAAAGACTCGTAGGGTACGTAATTCGGAATGCTAAATCAATGCTCAGATGTTGCAGTACGGTCTATAGATGTGTATGAAGGTTTTGGATTTTCCGGGTGCCACGTGGCTATGCCACTGTAGCCACTTTTGTGTTTTTTTAGACCGTTTCCGGCGAAAGGCTCGTACGGTATGGAATTCAAAATGCTAAAACCATGCTCATATGTTGCATTAGGGTCTATAGATGCGTATGAAGGTTTCGGATTTTTCAGGTGCCACGTGGCTGTGCCACCGTTGCCACGTTCGTGTTTTCTTAGATCGTTTCCGGCGAAATGGTCCTAGGGTATGTAATTCGAAACGGTAAAACCATGCTTAGATGTTGCAGTTGGGACTATAGATGCACACAAAGGTTTCGGATTTTTCGAGTGCCACGTGGCTGTGCCACCACTGCCACTTTCATTTTTTTTCAGTTATTCACGCTAGCCCTTATAAAAAAGTACCATGGTAAATCCCAAAATACCCTGGTAATACCATGGTATTACCATGGTAATACCAGGGTGTTTTGGGACGTACCATGGTTTACCATGGTGCATTTTTATAAGGGAGTTGAGATAATTTTGTATGTTTTATTTGCGTTAAAGATAGTTTCAGTTATTTGCAAGTTAAGATTTGTCAATTTCAAATTATTTTATAACAGTGAAGTCCGTCCTGTTACTCCTGTTACAAATATTGTCTCTTAAGGGATAAAATTAATTGTTTCCTAATATTTTGTTGTTTTGTTTCATAAATTTTATGTTATACAGTGTGTATTTACATGGATTGGTTATACCATGTGCACATATCAACAATAGTTCATCACAATATTGAAAATGTCCTTCCCATAACAAAACATGTACGTCCTATAACAGTCGGGTCATTCCTGTAACATTGGACTATTAGCCTCCTGGGTATAATCGGTCACTAAATATGCTGATACATTTGTGGTATGTCGGAAGACCTACACACATAGTTTTAACTGCCAAACTGCCACAGTCTGTAATCACAGGGTCATATGGAACTTGACATTTTTATTTGTGAAATATTATCTTCTAGGATGCACTTTTTCGTACATGAGATTTCAAGATGGTCATTATGAACTGAGAAACGCTTTTTGGCTCAAAGTGTGGCTCATAGCCAATGCTTGTTGTACACACTGAATGATTTTATGTGGTATAAATGTTGGTCCTGAAAAGTTTAATTAATAACACGTTACAGCAAAGACATTCGTTTTGAGTCCCAAGCTTTGAGGTGCGTCCTGAGGTGGTGTAAAGGTGATTAAGCTCGGCTTTGTGTGTTTTCCTGTTATTTAATGATTGGTCAGCTAACACAACTGGGTAGAAGCTGAAAATTACGAACATTATTTTTTTGAATTCTACCAACCTAAATATACGCGAAATCTGATAATGACTCATATGTGTCAGCCACTACATGTACCAGTCCCCCTGAACTTCTTAATAGATCTAACCACACTGGGGTGGAGAGGATATTAAAAAATGAATGCAGCTTCATTCATTAACATTTTATTAATTCATTGAAAATTGATTGGCTTGAATGCACTCGAAGGAGAAATTACCCAACCTGGTATTAACTTAGTCTTTAGAAGATCTTTGTGAAGCAAAAAAGTGTCAAAGATTTCAGGAGAGCACGTTGCTCGCCTTAGTAGGTTCCAGGTGAGCCATTTATTGCCACCCTAGATTTTTAAAAAATCCAAGCCTGCTAGGGTATGAAATTCAAAATGCTAAAACCATGCTCAAATGTTGCACTGGAGTCTATAAAAGCACACGAAGCTGTGTCACCTGTACCACTTCAATATGATTTCTGTGTGTGATATCATACATTTCATCTTTGTATCAAGCATTCATACAAATTTAAGGATGCAAATGCGGGGATACACCATAGTGTGCTTTGCACACAAATGACACCCCCTCTAGTTTTATTTTGTGATGGTGTGGATTTAGTAAATAATGCTCATTAGTGGATCCCAGATGTGAATTTAGTGCAACCTTCTTCTTCAGATGCACCAGTCAAAATCTTTTTATGTTTGTTCTTCAGCATACTTAGGGTGAGTCAGATTCAAATTTGTATAAATCAAGGTCCTTGGTTCATATTTGGACTCCCTATGGAAATCCTACATTTTTAACTTCATGAATATTCTTAGGAAATCTTCTTCTTTGGATCTGTTAGTCAAAATATTTGATATTTGGTGTTTAGGCAGATTAAAATTTGCACAAGTTTTAACTTTGTGCAATCTGAGGACTACTCTTTAAAATTCTTGTGTAGAGATCCACCTGTCAGAATCTTTTGACAGTTGATAGACTATATTCTTATTGTGGTCAGATTCAAGTTTGTTAAAATCAAGTCTCTGGGTTCATCTTTGGGATCCTTATGGGAGCTCAGATTTTAACTTGCTTTGAAATTTGAAATATTCTTTAAAAACAGTCTTCTTCCAATCTACCAGTCAGAATATTTTTAGCTCAGCTTGAGAACGTCAAGTATGAGCTATTGGGATAGGTTGTGATCCATCAACCGCCTGTATGTACATCTGTATATCCATACGTCTGTACATCTTTCCATCCACAATTCCTTTAGCACACCCTACAGGCCACAGCTCTCACCCAATCAAAATTTCTTTTGTGGCTTTAGGGCAATGTCTAGATGGGAGCTATTGAAATTTTTCAAATTTCGGTAAAAAACATGGCCACCAGTGGCCATCTTGGATTTTGATATAAACTGTTCAACAATTCCTTTAGCACACCCTACAGGCCACAGCTCTCACCTGATCAGTCCCAAATTTCAGGTATAGTTTTCGGGCAATGTCTAGATGGGAGCTATCATATTTTTCTGAATTTCATTGAAAAACATGGCCGCCAGCGGCGATTTTAGATTTGGCATATAAATTGTCAACATTTCCATTAGCAAACCTTACAGGCTGCATTTCTTTTCAACCTACCTTACAGTTGTTTACAACAGGCTTGCACTACAGTGGAAGTCCCTAACTCAAAAAAAGTACTCTCTATTTTCTTCTTTCCCGAGTGATTTGGGAAAGAAAAGTGGGGCAAAAGCACCAAAAAAAATAAGCCAAAACTGGGTTGTGTGTGACCGGCGCACACCCAGTAGGGGACACTCTTCTCTTTGTACTAATCCACGGTTTCCGGAACCAGTGCGCAGATGTATAACCAACGTGTCATTTTATCTTTTGTCCACCATCTTACAGGATGCGGATCATTTCTCTTTTCAACAGTGATACCTTTTGACTCGATGTTAACGATGTTTCCTGTTCTGAATTGTGGATTCATAGCTGTTTCTTCACTATCCAGACATACAGGGCTGTGTTTGTATATATTGTCTTGTTTATTCACTGTATTTTTCGTGATAAATTTCTATACCGATTTCGCGCACGATTTTTGCGTACCCTGCTGTTTCCGTCCTTTGTTCATTATTACTAACCCTTTGGGTTCTGCTTTTAACTGAGTTAGGTGTCAGCTGGGAGGGTGGGGGGGGGGGGGTTGTGGCAGCTTTTCTCCCCTCTATTGAGGGTAGTATTTCTGCCAGTTCCCTTTTGGTTTTTGGGGTACTTTACTGTTCCCGTTGGGCCTTTGTTTTCTGCCACCTTACTCTTGTAGCTGGGGGTGTCCTGATTTATTTTTTCTTTGGGTTCACCTTCCCATCCACATTGCTCTCACCAGATATGCCTAGGATGATACCATGCTGGCCAATATTGTTGTATTAGCATATGGAAGTTTCCCATTATTCATGCTCCACTTTTTTTGGGTGGTATATTGAAAGACCCTGTGGGCTGGGTGGTCTTCCACCTTTTGGGCTTCCATCTATTGTGTAGTTCGGGCACGTGACGTTTTCCTCCTGCGCTCGCGTGAAGGAGAATGCAGTCGTTCAGGGCCTCCCAATTCGACTTTGTCTGGAGAGAGTTATACCCTCTCCTGGTTTCCAGTCATTTTATGGCGGGGATACCACGGTAGCTGCTGACTTTCTGGTGAAGAGATGCCTGGTTGTGGGACTACTGTCCCCCCTCCAGTCGACATCTGAGGCTGTCATTAGGGTTGTGACTCCTCTTTTGGAGCCGAGCTAGGTGGCTCTCTCTGCTTTTCTGCCTTTGTCAATAGCTACTGATGTATCCGTTCCTGCTGCTACTCCGTCATTGACCTCACCGTTTCAGCCGGCCTCGGCTTATCCCTGCAGGGGTCTGCGAGGATTTCTGCTTCTTGGACATGGGATATCGGTCTCAACCTTCCCTATCTTCAACTCGGCAAAGTCAGAAGTGGTTGCCAGCCGATCCCTCTGCTGTGTGTGGTCTCTCAGCAGTCGAGCCCAGCAGGTTTTGATTTGGATTCAGATGTCCATGGTGTGGTCTCCTTGGACTCTGTTGTTCTTCTGTCCATGCACCCTGGTCCATCGGCCAGTTTTGCGGGACCAGCGCATTTTTGTGCATCCTGGACCTTCTGCCCTTCAGAGATCCATGGCGACTCAGAGTTCCCGCACTTCAAATCCTCGGGGTATTTCATACCCCAAGAAGCATCTGTATTCAGATGTTTCGGATGCCACCCATTGCTCCGTGTCGGGTGTTCTTGAGGATCGTGACCCTTCGCTGGTTTAGAGGGTAAGATGCGAAGCCACTTTGCCGGGCCGTTCCCATGTCGAACCCGCAGATACGGGTTGTGAGCTTAGGGAGGCCCCTCAATTTTCTCATGCAGATCCTTTCCAAGAGCTTTCCCGTTGCCTCCAACGTAGCTTCTAGTGGCTTCCAGGTGCCGCCTCCCTGAATTGGAAGCCGCTGCTTTCTGATGCCCCTGGTGTTCCTACACCATGGGAGGCATCGACTGGTATACCCGACATGGGCTATGTGTCTTCCAACTCTGGCGATGGGTCAGACACACCTGACTTTGTGAGCCATCAGTCTTCTGACTTGGGGGCAGATCTTGAGTTTGAGTTTGAATTCCCTCAAACCGTCAGACCAGCCTTAGGTTTCAGCCAGGCAGCGATCATCGGTCGTGCACCTACAGCCTGTGGAGCGACCTGCTTCTGGGCACCTTCGACCGTACCAGCCAGTACAAGTGGACGAAGCATTTGGACTTAAAGCTGAGTTCCAAGGCAATGAAGATAAGGCTGATACCTTTTTGTCCCCTGTGCGTTATCATTCCTACGATTCCACCAATCCGTCGGTCTGCAAGACTTTGACAGTCTTGGATCAGGACTCCAAGCCCAAGTAGGCCGTTATTCCTATGGCGACTTTGGAGGCCATGTTGGGCTTATCCAAAGAGATGCTAGGCATGCTTTCTCTCGCAGATCACATCGTCTCTGCCTTGGCTGCTTATCTGTCTCCAAATAAGTTTGACGACATAAAGGCTCCTTTGCACATGATCTCGCTCATGCATCTTACTCGCATGCCTGTAACACGGCTATTTGGAATTAGTTCGCCATGTTGGTTACAAGTCGTTCTCTTCCTCTTCAATCCGCTTGTTGGGTGGGTGGGTCCGCGATTGTTTCATGATTCCATGGCGATGGTCCGGGATGACATCCTGCGTCATTCCAAAGATCAGCTGCGGCTTCGCCAGCTTGATCCGCCTTCTATTGGAGGCCAGGGCAGTTTCAAGCCTAACGAACGCCCTTCTGCTTCCTCTGTGAAGCCAAGGGCTTATCCTCCTGCTCCCGCTTCTTCCTCTTACTCACATGGTAAGGGTAAGCGTAGGCAGTCCAGAGGGAGGTCTCGGGATCCTTCATCTAGCAGAGGAGGTGGTTTCTCCTCTCATGGGCCTCGCAAGGGCTCAAAATGAAGGTCTTCACCTCGATTCATCGCAGCTCAATACAGTGGCGATTCCCTGGGCGAGGGCTGTGATTCTCTCGGCTTGCACCTTGACTCTGAACCAGTCCACATCTGCGACAGCTTGGAGTACTCTAGGTTGGCTGCATGTCAGACCTCTCCAACACTTTCTCAGTCGTTGGAGGCCGAATGTCGATCCTCTGGATCTGGTGCTTCAGTTACCAGTATCTCTTCATCGTCACCTTCTTCCCTGATGGATGTTCAGTGGATTATGCAGGGAGTTCCGTTGGACTTGCCCATGTCCAATCATGTTCTGACGGCTGATGCCAGCGATCTTGGATGGTGCGCGACATTGGATCCTCTTGTCTTTCCCTTCACAGTGTATGGGAGCAGGATCAAGCAGCTCTTCACATCAACCAGAAGGAGCTTCTTGCTGTTCTTCAGAGTTTCCGGCAGTGGATCTCCCACCTTTCGAATCGTCAGGTCCTTCTGTGGTCTAACAATTCAACAGTGGTCACTTACATTTGGAACCAGGGCGGCACGCATTTGGTTTCCATGTACGATTTGGCTTGGAATCTTCTACTGTTCTCTCAGGATGTTAACGCCGGGGTGGTGGTTCGTCACATTCCCAGCTGTCTGAACATCCTAGCCGACTCCCTGTCCCGACGGGGCAGGTTCATTTCCACCGAGTAGATGCTTCACAGGGCAGTGTTGCAGTCGCCCTGCGATCTCCGGGATCGTCCCCACATCAATCTTTTTACGACCTGTTGGAACCCTCAGGTGTACACTTTCGTGTCCCTGTGTCTAGATCCTCTGGCTTTCGCCGTGGATGCTCTGGCCCTCGATTGGAACGGTCTAGTCGGCTGCGCCTTCCTGCCGGTTCCGATTCTGCCTCAGTTTCTAGCCAAGATACGAACCTGCAGTTGTCGAATCATTCTGATCGCTCCCATGTCGCCTCAGCTGGTGTGGATCAATCATCTCCGCTCTCTGTTGGAGGCAGTTCCAGTACGTGTCCCTCTACGTCACAACCTTCTTAGCCAAGGTCACTCAATGAGTTTTCACGTTGACCTGACTTCATTGTGCCTTCACACATATCTTTTGTCAGTTCCTGTTTTTCTAGACGAGCAGTGGAGTGCTTTTCTTCTTCAAGGCGCCACTCTTCTGGTTTAGCCTATATGGCTAACTGGAAGGTCTTTCCTTCGATGGTGTGCTGATCACTCTTGATTATGCTTATCCTTTGATAACACCGATTGTGGAGTTTCTGGTATATCTGGTTGATTCTCGGGGTCTCCAACCTGTTACCATCTAAGGGTAAGGTCCATGCTTTCGGAGACCTCTTCGTATATGGGAAAGTGTTGTATCAGCACTAATCCGTACCTCTCCAAGCTTATTCGACACTTTTCTTTGTATAGGCCTGAGATTTTGCAGCTTATCCCAAGATGGCATCTTTCTTGGGTGCCGCTTTGCTTTGGGGGGGGGGGGGGGGGGCATTTGAACCTTTATCCCAGGTGGATATGCATTTTCTCACATGCAAGACACCTTTTTGCTGGCTTTTGCCTCAGCCAGAAGAGTTAGTGAGCTTCACGCCCTCTCTGTTGATCTGGCCTTTTTTCAGGAGCTCTGCCAACAGTGTTACTTTACCACTGATTGCTCCTTTCTGGTCAAGAATCAGATGCCAGAAACTACTCAACCTCCAATCTGTATCAGGGCTCTTCCTTCTGCTGAGGGCATCACCCTTTGCTCTGTTCAGTTCGTGCAATTCACATTTACTTCAACTGGACGCAGTTCATTAGGAAAGACAGGAAAAGATATTTTTCTGTCTCTTATCCCTGCTTGACAGAAGATCTTTCCTCAATCCATTTCTAGATGGATTTGTCTTGCTATTCGCATGCCATATGCTCATCTAGCAACTGAGGATTGTATTACCAATCGTTTTTCTGTTCACAAGGTGCGTGCATTGTCAACCATCTGGGCTTATGCTAACTCCGTCAGTTGTCGGATGTTATGTAGGCAGCCTACAGGAGAAATGCTTCTACTTTCTCCACCTATCTGCGTCAGTTGCAGGAGCTGTCTGAGAACCTTTTTTCTTTAGACCCTCTTTTCTTCTGCTCTGACTGTCATCAACCCTAGCCATTAGGATTCCTGCAAGGTCAGTTCCAGCCCTGTTCTTGGTACTGTCCTTTCTGTCTGTGTGTCACACAGGACAATATGCCTCATCTCCCATTGTCATTTGCCAGTGGTTGTGATGCAATGGTTTAAAAGGCCTAGGGAACTCTTCTTCTGTCCACGGTACCAGCACAGTCAGGTTATGTGGGGATTAGTTATGTGATTCCCTCCTGCTGTTGTCTGTTCAGCCTGTTGTAAACAATTGTAAAGTAGGTTGATAAGAAATTTAAATTTCCTTTCTTATTATACCTACCGCAATTGTTTACATGGAGGCCCTCCCATCTTCATTTTTGGGTAAAAATCCTTCCTCCCCGCTAATCACATAACTCCAATGTTGTTGGATTAAGTAGAATGAGACGTTGGTTATATGTCTGTGCACTGGTTCCAGAAGCCGTGGTTTAGTACAAGGAGAAGAGTGTCCCCTACTGGGTGTGCACTTGGCCCAGTTTTGGCTTATTTTTTCTTGGTGCTTTTGCCCCACTTTTCTTTCTCAAATTGCTTGGGAAAGAAGAAAATAGAGAGTATTTTTTACCGAGTTTGGGACTTCCACTGAAGTGCAAGTCTGTTGTAAACAATTGCAGTAGGTATAATAAGAAAGGAAATTTACTGAAAAATTTAAATTTCTCATCCGATCTTTTTCAAATTTCATATGTAGCTTTGGTGTGATTTCTAGATGGGAGCTATTGAATATTTCTGAATTTTGTTGGAAAAACATGGTCACCAGCAGCCATCTTGGATTTGGATATAAATTGTCAACAGTTCCATTAGCACATCCTACAGGCCACATCTCTAACATGATCTTTTTTTTAATTTCATAGATAGCTTTAATTTTGTTAAAAAATGTGGGTCGCCAGCAGCCAACTTGGATTTGGCATATGAATTGTCAACAATTCCATTAGTACACCCTGCAGGCCACATCTTTCAACCAATCTTTTTCAAATTTTTCATATGTAGTTTTGGTGTGATGTTTAGATGGGAGCTATCAATTTTTTTTGAATTTTGTTGAAAAACATCCCTGCCAGCAGCTATCTTGGATTTGGCACATAATTTGTCAACAATCCCATTAGCACACCCTACAGGCTACATCCCTCACCCCATCTTTTTTTAAATTTGTTATGTACCTTTGGTGTGATATCTAGATGAGAACACTCAGATTTTTAGCTCAACTTTGGCGAAGCCAAATTTTAGCTTATGCCATGGCCAGTCGTCCGTCTGTCCTTCAACAATTCAATACGGCTCGGGCTAGAGGCCGTATTTTTGAACCGATCTTTACGAAACTTCTTGGGTACCTTTGTTATGACCGTGGGACGAGAACGAGTGTTTTGGGGTCCGATCTGAAATTCAAGTTGGCCGCTAGCGGCCATTTTGTACAGACTTAGGTGAAATCAGATTTTTGCGCAGAACTTCCATATGAAAGCGCCGATTTGAATAATTTTTTGTATGAATGTTTAGTACCATGGGATACATCACATATAATACGTGTTTTTTTCCCTTACCTAAGTTATACAAATTAGACTAACTTTGATGTATTTAGTATTACTTTCAGCACTGTAAGTGCAAATGCCAATACGGCTCGGGCTAGAGGTCGTATTTATAAACCGATCTTTACAAAACTTCTTGGGTACCTTTGGTATCACCGTGGGACAAGAACGAGTGTTTTTGGGTGCAGTCCGAAATTCAAGATGGCCGATGGC